>NDGN011438157.1:0-10507 GCA_002564285.1 Tympanoctomys barrerae
CATACTATTTTTGACAGATTTTTGAAATGACTAAACACTAATTTTCTCAAATATGTGTGAAGCAGTAACTTATGAGATTGTTTAATTATGAAAAATGGCACACGCATGGAGTGCTTAGTAAGGTACCTGAAAATAGGAAGTCTTCATTAAATACAGCTTTCTTTCTACCATTATTAGTCCCATTTATGTTTTAGAAACAACTAATACAAAATTCAAGAACCCCTCCATCCTTTTTAGCATTGGTTACATTCTTTAAGGGCCCTCAGGACTTGTAAAATGTGAAGTACCCTTTTTAAATTCTTTTGAACATTCTTAAAATGATTTCTCAGAATTTGCAGAAAAACTAGCATCATATATGTGGTAAATTGGCCAATATGGGCCGAAAGGTTCTTAATAGAAGTGTCCTTTGCATTATACAGGTCTTCATCCACACTCTATGCTCCTTTTCCTAAATGCCAAAATTAAGTTGATGTTGAAACATTATTCAAGGAAAAGTTTCCTTGATGGTTCTCCCCTGTTTTGAAAAGATAGCTGGGAGGCTCGGGCAAGGTATTGCCAGCCTAGTAACAACACTGTCTACTTGACGGACCTTCTTAGAATTCTTTTCTTTCCAGACAAGTTATTTGGTTGAAATCGCAACACTAACATTGGGCCTTGAATTTGTTTTTAACTGTTATCCAATTAGTTGTAAGATAAGGTAAAAGATGCCTAGGATTTTGAATGTGGCCTGTGGGCGGCTGGTCTTTGACAGGTATTCTTTCTGCAAATATCTCTGACGGAAATAGTAGACAGCCACACGGGTGACTCCATCACATTCCTGTTGTGAATGGGTGGTTCTCCACACTCATGCTTTCTCAGTGAGAGAATTACAGATCTTCTCTGCAGAAAAGGGTGGGAAAAACCCAGGCTACAGCCCTGCTAATGTTAGCACTTCTTTATATAGACATATCCTGCCAAACCTGCACATTTTTATTGCTGTGTTCTCTATGACAATAACAGTGTTTCCTCCTAGGGTAAAATTCAGCTTATTAAGTAAAAGCTAATGCACACCTCTGGACTTTTATTGCAAGCTTTGATACTGTGTTGGTGGCAAAGATCACTGTAAAGGAGGCGATAGAAAGTCTAATAAGAAGATGGGGGTGAACCCGGAAGGCTCACGGAAGCCCTGCCAGAGCAGTCAGGGATTGGTTTTTCTTTTCCTTTTCCTTTTCTTTCTCTCTGTCTCTTTTCAAAGGAAGCAGTTGGTAATGTCACTATTCTCAGTCAGGTAATTTTATACTGCCCGTGCTTAGGGAGAAAATTCTATGAAGCCCAAAGGAGACAAATCAGCTGATGCTGGCTTTATGTTCAAAGACTGTCCGTGTTATAGTCAGCTGCCCACTGAAGACAGTTTGTAAACAGAATAAGTCGTTCTTTAGAGCTGTCAGCTCTCAGGGACAGTGTGTGCTTATTTCCTTGCTTCCCCCACCCTGAAAGGCTCGCCCCTCCCCATTCCCTTTGTCCTGCCTCTTCACCCCATGGAACTACTGCTGCCACTTTCAGATCCAACTCAAATGTAATCTAGTTTCTCTCTGATGTTGTCCTCCTTGCTTCACTTTTGGTCAAGGCCTATATTTTATATCTGCCTCCCTAACCCTGCTGCTTTAGAATTTCAGATATTAGGGCCGGGGAGATGGCTCAGTGGAATCAGTGCTTCCTTGGCAAGTGCAAGGGCCTGAGTTCAATCCCTGGTTCCACCTATTTGTCTACAATTGTTTCTGTTCCTCTTTTTGCTTTGTCTCCATCCTTCCACTCTAGCCAGCAGGACCCAAGGCAGCTCCCGGACTCTTGCTAATAATACTGCGTACATACCCAGGAATGCATTATGACTGGGAATTTCTGTATATAAAACTGTCTCTTCTACATGCTATCTGCTCCTTACTGTTAAGAGCCTTTATCATTATTTATCCTTGAATCCCTATTGCCTAGTATGTGTTCTAATTGCCACAAAATATTAAAGGAAGAAGCTGTTTTAATAATTGTGATGCCCCAGGATGTGGTGCTGGGTCGAGAAATGGTAGAAAACAGGTAAATATTTGTTGGTTTGAATTATCTGGGTCTCTATTAGAAGGGCAGCAAGCAGTGTAATAGACACAGACAGGCAGGCAGAGGCCAAGAAGATGGGGAAGGGGAGAGTGCTCCCAGAGGTGTGGCAGTAGGCAAAGGCATCCTTAGGTGAAAATAGTCCTCCCGGGAGAGTGTTGAGCAGATCTAAACTCTTTGGATTGAAGTAAATTCCATTAAAGGTACACAACCAAGGACATACCATTGATTGGTTTAACCCCACTTTCCTTCCCGGAAAGGAGAAGCAGCTTCCATTTCAAATGTCTAGTCTTCTGTGGGAAATATCACTTTCCCCTCAGTGACGCCTCGGAGGAGAAGTCGTGGAGCAGCTCTGTACACTGCTCCCTGAAAGCTTCTCATAACGCCTCTGTATGTGTCAGCTCAGTGTCGGCGACGGACATTCAATTAGGGGACCCAGTATGGATTTTCACCTTAAAATCCTTAATGCTTACTTGATGCACAAAATCCTCTTTCTGAACCTTTCAGCTTTGAACCATATAAAACATGAAGCCGTAAATACTAGATATGTCGAAATAGATGTTTATGGGTTTATACCACGATCATTAGTATTCTGTACCCTCTCATATTTTTCTACTATGATGGTTAATGATAAAAATATTACCTCATATAAAGGATATGGAGTAGCCTCTAGAATAGTTTTTCCAAGTCTAGCATTCTGACTGTAATTTAAATGAAATTATTTTAAAATTATTGAAATAGGTTAATTTTTTTAAAGTAGCGTGTCCTATTTGCAAGGCAGTTTCTAAATGTTAAATTTGAATAGTGTTGAACAAATTGCATACAGCACAGATCACTCATAGGTTTTATCTTTTAGAAATACACGACTGTATTAATTATCCATTTTCACATAAATTACCTGAGATGGTGCCTTCAAAAGACAATGAAAGTTTAATACCTATCACAGTTCATTCATGCTGAGAGAATCATGAAATTGTAGGCCCATAATAACTGAGGATCCATTATCTAATGGCTTGACTGGGGCTGGCGGACCCTTTGCCAGGGGTGCTTTCTCATGTGACAAGTTAGTGTTGTTGGCTGTGGGGTCTCATTTCCCTCTGTACAGTCCTCTCTTTCAGAGACAGCAAACCAACTGACCACAGCAGTTTCTTTTATGTATTGTATGACCTAGCCTCAGCAGCCATCCTTTGTCACATTTGTCATACTCTGCTGAGACAAGTACTTGTGACCAAGAAGATTAGAAGTGAGGAAAGGATAAGAGTAGACATGGATACATCTCTCAAGTGTCAAGGATTGACGCCATCTGGGGAGTGTTGATCTCACATACACTAAGAGCAGATGGCCTACAGTCTACAGCGGTGCAGCTGTCTCAGGAAAATACGGCCTGCCAGAACTGGCAAAGGAGAAAATGAAAACCATCATCCTGGGACTGAGTAGTAAATAAGATCTGATGCTGCATTGGAGAGTTTCTGATCTAAAAGAATGAGAGGAGAAAATAAAGGGCACGTATTCTACAAGCGATGGCCAGAAGATTAAATAAATTTAGAGAACATTATTATCATTTTTTTCTCTACCAGGGCTCAAACTCATGACCTTCGGCTCGCCAGGCAGGTGCTTAGGCAGCTGAGCTATCTTCCTGGCCCCCCATAAACCCAGAGAATAGATAAGCACTAAGGACTGATGGGAGTCCAGATGGAAGCGTTGAAATCTGCTTCAACCTTTGAAGTCTGTGTTAGCTTGTTTGAGATACTATCACTGACTCTTTTTTATTAACAGGTTTAAACCTGTTATCACAATGCTACAAAATATACAACCTTCATATAGATTGTTTAGGGTCAGCGCTGAGGAGTATGTATGATTTGATTGAAAAACCTCTATCTTTGAGTTATTAAAAAGGCAAGTATTATTTATTGGAGAATTACTTCCATATTTCCTGCTTTTGCAGATATGACTTGGTTTTGAAAAATTAATTTAGATGTGCTGAAGTATCTGTAAATTTACATGGATATTGCTTAAAATTTCACTTGACGTTGAAAAGCAGTCAGGGTTATTTATGGTCTTTGAAGATTATGGAAGTTTCATTTTAAAATAACTGAAGGATTAGTATGGAATTAGTATTTATGCTGTTATTCTAAGCTTATTTTTCTGCTTCAAACAAAAACCTTTTAAAGTCTAATGCTGTTGTAGTGAAGATAATTAATAGCCTAATTATTTAAATTAAAAATTTAGTTAAAAGTAGCCTTAAAATTAAAAGGGATTGTCACTCCTCTTCAGTCACTTTTCTCAGCCAGGGCTGAGACATGCACTGTGTCCTTTGAATGAAAGACACATCGGAGGTACAGAGGTCTTCTGTGACGTGGGAACCGCACGGCCAGTGTGTGCTCCTGAGTCTATTAGGAGCCTATAATAGGTTACTAATCGCAGTAAGGTACCACGATTAGTACTGATAATCATAGACATAAAGAAGCCGTTAATTTATTCATTTTATTGAATTCATATTTATTTAAATACATGTCAGCACATTTGATTCCTAGAGATGTGTGAAAGAAATTGACGTGCACGAATCCTGCCGGCAAAACCCCAGGAGAGACTGACACAAGTATGTTCCGCCACCACGGCCGGCTCAGTTCTAGCTGTAGAGGCGGCACTTTCCATGCTGTGAGTAGTCGTAGCGCTGACCTAGAACACGGGAGAAGAAGGATGAACAGCCTCCTCTGGGAGGCATGATTTATTGTAAAATAAAGGGAAATCAACACAGCAAGGGTGAGGTGGGAAACACGCTTTGTTTTCCATGAATGAAATAATCTGTGGAACTAGTTTGTCAAGGCAGGTCGGCAAGAGTGGCATTAAAAACACCACGCTGGTGTAGAATCTGCACGGCGCAGAGGAACCTCTGGGTTTTCAAACTCTGCGACTCCCCACTGAGAAACTAGGGTAATTTTATGGCCCCAGAAAAGTGCTCAGGAGCTGCTAGGCTATCCTGGGGAACCACTATAACCCATGACAGAGGAAGATGTTAGTCAGCAGTGATAGGTTTTTTGTTTGCTTGCTTTATGTTTTTAGCTTACTGGATGGTTGACATAAGATGTAGATTTTGTGAACACTGCTTTCGCATCTGAGCAGTAGGAGCACAGTTAGAGAAGGTAGGAATGAAGGGTGCTGGGGGCAGCACTACAGCGCTAGATGGAAGGCTCGCTGCTGTATCACACAGCTCTGGCCCATGACTCCGAGGCCCATGCTTGGTTTTGTTTGCCTGTGTGTTTACCATCTCGCACAGGTCCTCTTGTACACGAGGGCTTTCTAATTCTTTGAACAATGTTATATGACACATCTGTCTGCAAAATAGACAGTAAAATTTTCAGTACCTGTCAGCTTAAATTAAATCAACGAGAACAGTATTTGACTAGATGTGGAACTCCTAGTTTCAGGTCCTACCTCTACCTTTTATTAACCGAGCTAAGATGACTAACAAATATTCTCAATTTCAACTCATCCCCTTGTCAATTGGAGAATAGTGTTAGCGGTCTTTTTAATGCTACAGGTTTGTAAAGGGAGGAATGAAGAAATTACTAAGATGTAAATTCTGAGCTGTAATTAAAGCACCTGCAATCAGGCTCAGGGACCCAGGGTTTGATCCCTGAGCCTGTCATGCCATCCCCAACCCCTGGGACACACTGAGATGACAACTGAGACTGAGTATGGTGGTGCGCACCTGTAATCCCAGCTCTTGGGAGGCTGTAAACAGGCCGATCACTACGAGTCCGATCTAGTAGTGAGACCCTGAACACTCTATAGACCTTTCCCTAAAATACAAAAAGAAAAAAGAAAAATAAATTCTGAGCTGTAAAGTTTCCTGTAGAGAACATAATTATTACTCTTCTACCAAAAGAGCTGTAGCACTTTGGGCCTATATGTCTTATTGCTTATGTTTAGTGTGGTTGTCACTGACCTTCTGCTATGTTCTTTAGTACTGTGGTCTCGCAGAATAGCCAACCACTCAAAGCATTTTTCCCTCTTTAAAAAAATGGTGAACAGCAGGTTGTAGGCCATTAAAATACTTAGTAAAATGAAGAAAAATGTGCCATCAAAGATATAGGATATATAACGGCACCTTCTAGAATTTTCTGTGCGGTAAAAGAAGATTGGAATTTTAAAATACTATAGTAAGTAAATATAGTTCAGGAGGTTTCATTGCTGGGAGTGTGTACATCATTTCTTTTTGGTGTGTGATATCGAATATGCAGGATTTCCAAAGTAACGTTCCGCTATCACTAACAGCACCATCATTAGCATGCGTCTTGCTTTTCTCTGCGCAGTGACCTTCCGTAAAAGCTCTCCTTCTATTAGCACGTTGAGTCCTGTTCGGCAGTATGTGCATCATGACTGTACTTACTTGGCGTCCGTGCTGAGCCTCTTGTCCCTCTTCTGTGCCTCTTGACTAAATACATTCCCTGCTTGCCACACACACACAGGAAAACCTCAAATGTCAAAAGTAAAAGAGGGGGGCAGGGAAATAGTCGGAATTGAATAGATGTGCTAGACAACACCAGCATGTCTGTGCTACTTATCCTGGGACTGGTTAGCTTCAGCTATTCTGTTAACTGGGGACATCATCAGAGACATGCCCCCGGCCTGCTGTTAGAGAGTAACGGCGATGGGGTGGGACTCACGAGCCTCTGCTGTGGCTCCGCCTTACACCTCACCAGGTGAGGGCCGTGCGCACTCCGCGGTCTGCTTAGTCCCTGTGCAGCCCTCTGACCTTCTCTATCCTGCCCAGCTCTGTATAAGCTTTTGCATAAACAAAGTCAAGACACTTGATGTTCCTTATTTCTTCATAGTATCAGAATGTGTATAATAAATTAAAAAATAAAAATCAAATAATCATTATGCACAAGTGGAAATTAAATGCTGAGCCAAAATGATGCATTTGTAAATTGTTTACCTTAAGACAATGTATGCTGGGCTGGGGAGATAGTTTGGTAGTCCAAGAGACTGCCTGACAAGCTCAAGAACCTGAGTTCAATCCCTGGTACAGCATGCCTTGCTGGCCCTGGAACCCGTAGCAAGACCCTCTACCAAATAAATAAATGAATAAAAGATTTTAACTAATTAACAAATAATAAAAGTAACCATTCAAACTCCCCCAGTTGGTTTTGCATGAGCAGGAATGTAGGCATCAGATTATTAGATTCAAGAACTCAATATTAGCAAGTTGGTAAGACTCATGTCCTCTGACTCAGGTGATCCAAAGCCTTCTATAATAATTGGGATAAATAATTGCAATTTACCAAGTGTCTACCTTAGCAACACTGATAATGAAAGGCTCTTTGCCTCCTGGGATAGCAAAAGAAATAGACTTGGAGCTTCTGCCGAGAGTGATGACTTTTGGTCTCGTGCAACTAGTGCTAGGCATATAACCTGTTAATATGAGGGTCACATTATCAACTTGTAAGATTGATCTAAGGTATAGAAAGCATGAAGCACATCATCTGGTGTGTAATAAACCACATAGTAAAATTCCTGTTGTCATAAAGCCTAAGGTTTTATACCCAGCCCTACAAAAATCTTTCTCTGGTGTTGACATCATCATTATTGCCTGCTGTTTGTGTTTCCATCGTTACCAGAAGCATATGAAATTGTTCCTATTCTCTCAACTCAAAGCCTGAGTTTTGTCCATACCAGCATCCTGCCTGCAAGAGTTGTGCTCCATTTGCTCCAGTGAAAATCACGCACAAGAAGTCAGTTTATAGTGGGAAGGAAGTTAGTATACAATGCTATCAAATAAGGGGAATCAACTGGATCTTCTGAATGTTTGTGCCTGCTGGTTGCTTGCTGTATCTGTGTTTTCCATGGAGCTATTGTGGTAACCCATGATATTAACCCAATAACTGGTTTAATTTATCTGGGCTGACCTTTCCAGTCCCCTTCAGTGTGCCTGTTTGTTTGCAGAAAGTGTGTCAGAAGGCCTACAAGCACTGGGTAATCGAGGAGCTTGTTAGGAATGCCGCTTTAGCCAGTCTCAGACCTGCTGACCTGAAATCTGGGTTTTAATCAGATTTACGGATGGATGAAGTACACAATGAAGTTGGGGGAGCATCCACTTGGTGTACTGCTCAGTGTGCCTCTTAGATATTTGGTTTCATCTGTTATGTGCAGGATCTTGCTACCTTTGCACCAATAGGGTGACCTGATCCCCAAGTAGTTTTATTTCCAAGTGTGCAGCTTTATACATAATGTCCTTTTCTTTCTTCCATCACTACACAAAACAAAATATTGCATAAAAGAGACTGAATAAGAAATCTCTTTTGTCCTCAGTCTTTGTTTAAAATTGCCTTTGTTGCTCAAGTTCTGGATGTTGGCCGATGTCCTCTTTTATATGTAAGGGGAAAAGATGGTTTTCTGTTCTTTGGTTATAGCATTTAGAATTTACTTCTGCACAAGACAATTTTTATTTTCTGTCACTTCCTTGAGGTTTCTTTTCCTCTCATGTTTTGTTTTCTGCTGTTTTCTCCACCATGGCTGCTGAAGCAAACTCAGGGTCAGCACGACACAGACCAACTGGAAACCTGGCCCTGCTTCAAGAAATTCTTAGTCTTCCAGTTTTTCCTAAGAGAACATGGAGTTCATCTGTGTTTTCAACCTCTGATAAGTGGATATTCAATCAGCTACAGCTCCTTTTAAAATTCACTAGTATCTTGAAGAGCCATCTGTTATTGAGGTATACAATGAGTTTGGCCTCCAAAAAGAGGGATGATTTTGTCCAAGCCTAACTTCAGACTTTTACATACATCTGCTGAGCCTGTTCTTCATGGAGGCAGCTTCTCTTCAGCTGTCAAAATTGCACTTATCTTCTCTTTCCAAAGAATTATTAGGACTGACTAAGCATCCTTCTGTAAATACTGGTATTTCCAAATTCCGTCTTTTCTATAAAACATGGGGATCTGTACAAACCAACTGACAGTCCTTGTTGGTCTACATATTCAGAGAATCAAAGCATGCCTTATTAAAAATGCATCTGTGTCATCCATACTTCTGACTTTTGACCCTATGTATTTAGATGAGATAATGAGAAACAATTTCTTTATCATTTCATAAAAGCTTTCTCCAATGTTTCATTTATTTTTCAAATACTCATTCTTGTCTCTCATTATTATGGTAACAGGAAATAGAAGGTAATTTATCCTAGTTTTAGCCTTGTCATTTAGAGAGGTAAAAATATATGTTTACTTCTAACTTTCCCCCACCAGATTCAGTGACCAGGAGCTGGAGATTTAGCTCAGTGGTAGAACACTTGCCTAGCAAGCTGGAAGCCCTGGGCTTGGTCCTCGTCACCAAAAAAATAAGGCTCAACTAAAAAATAATTACAAAAAAGACAAAAAGAAAGAAAAAAAATTCAATGACCATGTGAAATGTTGCAATCTGAGTGTCTTGGGTTCCAAAGCATCATATCATTAAATAGTCCATATTATGTAACAATTGCATGGTGAGTTTAATATTTACTAATTCATCATTTAATTAAACCAAAGAAGGATTATTGATTTATTTTACTAGGCTTATCTCCTCTTTTAGTGGCTCCATTTAGTGACAATGACAATGATGCTTTTTCTTTGTGCTGTTAGAAGAGCTAAAAGGCAAGTATTTCAGCTCCACAGATTTCTGCAAGGGAGGCTGTCACTTACTTAGCTGTGTGCATTCATTTAGATTACAAATTCTTATCTATTCTACCCATGAAAATGACATTCAAAGAAAACATTGTAATTACAAAAAAAGATTTAAAAAAGGAAGAAAATATTTTGGCCACAGGATGACTCAACTAACAGGGAATTTATAGCCCGAAGTGATAATTTTGTCATTTGTTTTCTTTTGAAGTCATGGGAGGTACTACAGAGGGAGGACCTGAACACACCTGGGTACAGGTGCTCTGAGGGGTGGCCCCTGTACCTCTTGGCGCTGGAACTCCACCTTGATTCTTCACGCATGCTGCACAACTACCCTGTACCTAGATGAGAATCTTAGTAGTGCTAGCTAACAGTTTTTCTTTCATGTTCTTCCATGTTTCTTCCATCTGTCCACTTATATTCACACCTTTTATTCTTTTTAATATGTTTGATTTGTCATCTATACCAAACAAAATTATGTTGGAGAGGAAGGATCCTAAGACCTTACCAATTCTAGAATCCAAAGGTTTCACTCTAGTGTAACGGAGTCATCCCTGGGGACTCAGGCTTGGTTTCCCCTCCCAGGCATACTAAAATCTTAATACACTTGAGACCCTTGCAGCAAATTATGTAACATTCATCTCTAGATTGCTTACGATAACTAATGCAATATACAGCTCTGCAAAATAGTGTCTATAGTGTACTGTTTGGAAAATAATCATAAAAGAGTCCACACATGTGCAGTACACAAGCAGGTTTTTTTTTTT
>NDGN011438158.1:4331-17341 GCA_002564285.1 Tympanoctomys barrerae
ATGGGGCAATAAACACTCAAGGAACCACTGTACTGGGCTCTCCACTTTGTGTCTTTTGAATATTCTGTGATACAAATAAAATATGAATAACTATTCTTGAATCTGTTTTTACTATAAATACTAACATTAAAAATAAAATATTTTGAGTTTCCCTTTGTAAGTTGAACAAACAACATTCTACACCTCCTTATTTCCTAGTTTTGTTTCTAATTTGTCTTGTGTTGCATGTATGTGTGTTTGAGGTTGGTTTGTTAGGTAGAATATAAGTAAGATCCAGTTTATACTTAGTGATTTTGCATTGAAAATGCTGCTTTAAATGGGTTGACAGCACTAAAAAAAACTCTTAAGACTTATTAAATGCCCCTTCTTATTAAAAGCCATAGAGAGTAAGATAGGAGAAACACAGGCTTCTCCATAAATCTGGGATGGTGCTCATCAACTGTAAGGGGTCAAGGAAAGCACTGGGGAGTGGCATGCAGCCTGGGGCAGAGGGACAACAGGCTTCTCCAGGAAGCTGGCTCCAAGCTGAGCCTGGAAGAATAAACAGAATGCACCAGAATGGGCAAGGGACGCACAAAGGAAAGTGGAGCGCAGGCCAGGCATGTCCAGGTCTGCAAAGAACATCTGAGCCTCTATCGTGTGTGTGGGCCCTTGGGAACAGTGGAGGCCCAACCCAAGATGAAGCCACACAGGAAACCCCAGCAGAGGCCAGTTATGAGCAAATGCGCTTGTTCTGAGTGCCTGCCCACCGGTGCCTCACTATGTTGAAACTTAACCTCCTGAAGGCCAGCTTTAGGGCTGGTGGATGGGATCAGTTCCTTGTGACTGAGGCAGAGCCTATTTGCCTCTTCTCCATTGCCACTGAGATCACAACATGGTGCCCTCTGTGTGGCAGCGAAAGCCAACATCGCACACTGAGTCTGCTGGCCCTATGACCTTGGACTTGACGGCTGCCAGAAATGGAATCAGTATGTGGCGATTTTTATGACTTACCCCTCTAAGGTATTTGTGTCATAGGAACAAAACAGATGAAGATGACGTGTAGGTTGAAGCTCTCCCTTCTGGGCCAGTAAGCCTGGGGCCAGGCCAGTAGTCTCCATTTCCCATGTTCATTAGGTGGTTCTTAGGCCCACAGTGTGGAGATCTCTCTGTCATCCTGGGCAGAGGGCGCTTAGTGTGGGTGGGGCACAGAAATGAGTTCGAGTCTCAGCCCTGCCTTATACTAGCTGTGTGGCTTTGGCAGGTTATGTAATGGGTTTAGGTCTCAGTATCCTCAGATCAAAGTCACTGGCATTTGGAGAAAGTGATAGGAGACATCGATTTATAGTATGTGAACCTTGACACTAGTGTGACTGACCAAAAACCATAAAAACTGAAACTAATCCTCAGCACATAATCAAAGCAGGCTCATTAGAAAAAAGGGGTGCCAGGCCTGGTTGTGCAGGTCATGTACAGCTTACAGTATCACATCTAGGGGTACCATTCACATTAGAGACACCATAGATTTCTGTATTCATCACAATAATTTTGGGGGAAAATGACAGTTATATGTTTTATTCTAGTAAAATAGTGGAAAACAACTTTGTCTTTCTAATAAAAGTAGCTCTGGTCAGCGCTGTCAACTGTGTTCCTTGCCTTCCTATTTTGATGGACGTGCAGTGCCTAAAGCTGATGGGTTGGCAGCAGCTAGCTTTTCTGAGAAAGTCCAGGAAGGTCACAGAAATCTAGTAAAAGGAATATACTTAAAACGATTTTCAACAGATGGGAATAAAGTATATGAAATAGCTGAGTGTGGTAGTGTATGCCTGTACTCCCAGCACTTGGGAGGCTGAGGCAGGAGGATCACTGTGAGTTTAAGGCCAGCCTGGGCTACCTAATGAAGACAAGGGCAGCCTGAATTATATCATAGCAAGATCTTGTCTCAAAAAAATTGTGTTTAAGAGTGATGGACAATTATAGTAAAGGTCCCAACAAATCATGCTTCCTGGGAACCACGCCCTGGTGCAGTCCTCTGGCATATTAACTCCTACCTTGCCTTCAGCCACCTTGCCTTCAGTGCAAATGTTGCACAATGTTTTCAGAATTCCCAGTTATCAAAGCCAGGATCTCTGTGACCTTCCTGGACTTTCTCTCAAAAGCTGTCTGCTGCTTTAGGCATCACACGTCCATCAAAATAGGAAGCAAGGAGCAGAGTTGACAGTGATGACGAGAGCTCCTTTTTTTTTAGAAAGACAAAGTTGTATTCCACTGACATGCCAGTAGCCTTTCATTTATATCTCATTGGCATATATCCTATGGCTGCTTCTGGATGCAAGGAAGTCAGGAAAATGGAATATTCAGCTTTTCTAGCTCCTGTAATAAAACACAGCAAGAGAAAAAGGAGCTTAGGAAAGGATTTGGAGTTAGCTGAACAGTAGCTTTTGTGTATGTGTGTGTGTGTGTGTGTGTGTGTGTGTGTGTATTTGGTACAGGGTCTCGCTATGCATTTGGACTTGTAGTGATCCTCTTGTTTTCAGCCTCCCCAACAATGATGTTATAAGCATGTGCCACCAGGCCCAGACTTGGTTGATTGTGTCTGGGAGTGGGACTGGCACGGCATGTGGTGCTGGGTATCAAACCCCGGTCCCTGCACTTGCCTAAGTAGGTGCTTAGTCGGCTGAGCAATCTCGCTGGCCCTAAACAGTAGCTTTTATAATTTTAATTATGGATTCCATTCTTTTATGAATAACACAGAGGTATATAATATACAGACTCTAAACTTGTAACCAGCTGTGTATGGTGGTACACATCTGTAATCCCAGTGCTGGGGAGGCTGAGGCAAGGAGATCTCCATGAGCTCAAGGCCAGCCTGAACTGCCTAGTAAGACCCTATCTCAAAAAAAAAAAAAAAGCTAGTAACCAGTTTCCAACCCTTATTTTACAATCCACTGGACAAAATCTTCCAGCTCATTGATTTTTTTCCAACAAATATTTATTGAAGATTTTTAAATTATGAAGTAAAGCTGGACTATGTGGTATCATCCTGAGATGCAGGAATAGAACTCTTGCCCTAGAATGAGGGGACCACCTTGTGGTTGACCTATAGAGAAGGAGGAAGATTTCCAAAAGCATCCCACTTCATGTTGACATCCGTTTTCATCTATTTTCTCATCTGACCTCTATTTACATTCTCATCCACCTTCTCATATCAGTTGGCCTTCATTGCAACAACTATTTACTCCAAACTCAGTGGCTCAGAACAAGAATCATGCTGTGCTGCTCACAAGTCACTAGATCTGATGGCTGCAGTCCCCAATCTCGCCAGGCCTGGTTGACATCCTGGGGTTGCAGTCAGCAGCAGGTTTGTGGAGATTGGTTCAGGTTACCTTACTCCCCAGCTGGTAGCTGGAGCTGCTGTCTACTGGCAGGAATATCAGGGTCATGTGTCCCTTGTTATTCAGCAGACTCGCTTGGGTTTATAAATAAGGTTGTGGCTGCAATGTCCCCAAGAATAGCAATAGTGGGCAAGGCCTCAGGGAAGGAGCACTTTTTAAGTCTCTGCTTCCTGCATGTTTCATTGGTCAAAGGAAGTCACCATGGCTGAGGATGGAGCTCAGTGGTAGAGCACCTGCCTACCATGTGCGAGACCCTGAGACAGATCCTTGGCAAGGAAAGAAAAGTGAGTCACAATCACAAATCTGGCCCAGATCCTACAGATGGAGAAATAGCCACTCTCATGATAGAAGAAACTGCAATGTCACACTGCCAAGCCAACAGCAAGAGACCATGAAAGGGCATGTATGCACTATACATTATATGGTATATAATATACAGGGCAATGAGCAAATCAAGATGTATCGTATTTCCATTTGCTCAAGCTGGTATCACTTCTCTGTTACAGCATTTGGAATTCTACCTTGTAGCTATTTTAAGAAATGTATTACAGGTACTTGGTTTTTGTTTTTGTTTTTGTTTTTTTAAAGAACAGGGATTGAACTCAGGTCCTTGTGTTTACCAGAGAAGCACTTTATTCCACTGAGCCATCTCCCCAGCCCCAGTTTTTTTTTTTTTGGAGGGGGGAGGGCAGAACCAGAGATTGAACTCAGGCCCTCGCACTTGCCAGGAAAGCACTTATTCTACAGAGCCATCTTCCTGGTCCCAATTACAGGTACTTGTAATGGCACATACCTGAAATCCCAGCACCCAGGAGGCTGAGGCAGGTAGATTGCCATGAGTTCAAGGCCAAGGTAGGCTACATAGTGAGTTGGGGCTATCCTGGACTACATAGTAAGATCCTGTGTATATTACAACCCCCCTGTTGTGATGTAGAACACCCAAACTTATTCATCACAACTAACTTTGTACCTGTTGACCAATATATCCTTCTCATAAGCCCCTACCCCTGCCTCTGTACTGTTCTATCCTGTGCTTCTGAGCCATCCTATTCTTCGGTTCCACAAATGAATTAGATGATGCAGCACTTGTTTTTCTCTGGTTCACTTATTTAACTGAATGTGAGTCCTTCAGATTCACCTGCATGGCTGTAATCACAGAGTCTCCCTGTTCTGTGGCTGTGTAGTGTTCCACTGTGTGTATCTGCCCTCCTTTCTTCACCCACTCACCCAGGGCACCACTTTTCGGGCTAAGAGAACAGCAGATGCAAAGAGCCTGTATTTGGAGACACAGAGCCTCCAGCCTGGCATGGCTGCAGCCTAGGGGTAGGCACACAGAGCCTCCAGCCTGGCATGTCTGCAGCCTAGGGGTAGGCAGTGAATGGGCAAGGGCAAGGGCCTCCAGCACAGTGCAGGCTGCAGCAGGGAGCTTGAGGCTTAGGCCAGGCACTCCTGATGCTTTCAGGTAGGGAACAGGCATAAAATGGTCTATTTTCCAAAATAGTTTCTCCTGACCTCATACACAGTGAAGGATGATTCCAGAATGACCTCACTTTCTCTAAATGTAAACCCAGCCCGGAAAGACTTCTAGACTCTCCCTGGTGAGTCTCTCACCCCACCCCCCATTCATTCCATCAAACTCATTTCCTGATTCCTTTCTCTGCACACAGGCTGCTGCCCTGGGCAGGGCTCCCTGGAGGCAGATCATATAAAACAGAGAAGTCTGAGTCCTCCTCCTGTCCAGTCCAGGGCTTTGCTTCTCCTTCTAGCTCCAAGAAACCACATATTTGCTGGGCACACTGCCCTGCTGGCCTGAGTCACACATACCCAGAGATTTGCTTTTTAAGTTTTGGCAACTAGCTCCTTACAGCTCTGTTGTGCGTCTCTGGGTTCCCTGTCTGCTGAGCTGTCTGGAATTGTGCACAAGGCACAGCCCAGGGTTACAGACTAGGATGAGGCTGGGAGGGGCTGCAACAGGAGGCCAGCAGATTTCCCAGGCCTCAGCCTCCTTCTTGGCCCATCCCCAGCTGTTCCTCTCTCTGAGTCTTCCTCCTCTTCCGGCCCCCTTTCCTATTGGGCTCACTCTCCCTCCTTCCATCAATCCCCAGCCAGAGAAGACTTCAGTGGAAAGGTCACTATCACAAAAGGAAAACCCAGGAATGGGGATGTGAAAGGGGGCAGGGGAGCAGGCACCTTTCCTCTGTGGGGACATCTCTCACCTCTGACCCCTAACCCCTTGCTTCCCTCTGTAGCCCACCTTTCTTACACTGAAGACTGGTTTGGGCTTGTGGACAGCAGCCAGCCAGATTTCTTTTATTTACTTTGTAGTTTCTAAAACAGATGTTTTCAAAGCCTTGGGGGTAAAGAAACTCTTGGGCAAGGGAGGGGTGAGGAGCAGAGGAAGGGAGAAAGAGGTTGGACTGGAAGTGGAGGAGGCACTGAGCTAGGAATCACAAGGCTGGGGCCAGCTCCTGGCCCACATGGAGCCTGTTTAGAGTTCTGTCTCTGCCCTGTGTTTACTGTGGTTGCCTATTTTAAGCTCTCCAAGTTTTGTTTTTATCTGTAAAATGGACATATTTGTCACACTTGCTTTTCTAGGCTGAGAATTGTGATTCTTACTGCAATTAGGAGCCGACCAGTAAACACTTCATAAATGGTAGCTTTATTGCAATTAATATGCATGCAAAGCTTTTGTAAGTGAAGGAAAGGAAAACAGAAGCTGCCTGTGAAGGCCCACACCTGCAATCCCTGAACTCTGGGAGGTTGGGGTAGTTTCAAGCTCAGCCTGGGCAATTTAACAATTTTGCAAGACCCTGTCTCAAAATAAAAAAGGGCTGTGGGGTTTACCTCAATGTGAAGGACCTGGGTTCATTCCCCCTACTACGATAAGCAAACAAACAAACAACTGTCTCAGAGAGGCTGCATTTCTGAAGTGTACTGGTTAGAAGCTATCTGCCTAGATCAGAGTCCATAGTTTTCCAAGGTTCACCTCTGCCTCATCAGTCCAAGCCTTGGTGGGTATGTAAAGTAGGAAAGATGAGAGTATAGGTCTATGCACATTGCACAGCAAGCCAGCCCGGTGAGGTGATAATGAGATGCTGAGTACTAAAGCACTCAAATTATTACAGTGCAGTGCACCAATGTGCACAGATCCCTCTCTGGGTTTTTGTCATCACATAGGCTGATAAGCAATAGGAGGGAGACCACAGCCAAGGTCCTGACACTGCCACGTCTCCACTGCACTCATAGGAGGAAGGAAAATGAGGCTGGCTGCGCCACAGCTAGGCAGAGGCAGGAACCCTTGGGCCTGATTGGTGACTTCAGTGTGGCATCCTTGAGCCTCAGTGGACCAGGAGAAGCAGGGTACAGGCTGAAAAGGCTGGTTCAGTATCCCCCAAAATAATGTTTGAAGAGTTCAGCTGCCAGGCTAAGAGATCTTAAACTGGAAGTAAATATATGACATCTAAATGCAGAAAAAATAAACAACAGAAATCTTTCCCCAACGACAAACCTTTTGAACTCAAGCCAAGCTTACAAACAAAGAGGCTATTCCCACTAACAGAAAACCAGGGCCCTGTGTTTTATAATCTCCCACAGCTGATGGTCTTATCCTTCCTTTCAAGCGCTAGAAAGGGTGGTTTGGATCCCCACCAGGAGGACCACATAACTGATGCTGGATCCTAATCAGTGATTTTGCAACTAAGAACCAAGGGAAGCAAACTAAATGTAGGCAACTTGCTGAAAATAAACATAAATCTGACTTGCACAGGACAACACTAGGCTTATGCAAGCTGCACATCTGGTCCTATCTTCTTGTTGGAAGCTTCTCAAACTCTAGTTTATTAAAAATCTCAATCTGTTTTCTTAGCGAATTCTTCTGAACTTTCTTTGAATAAAATTAAAACTGATATTTCCTCCAGGGTAAAACTGGCTGCTGGCTTTATGGCAAGTCCCTGAAACTCAGCATGCCCCCAAATAGAAAAAAGAATGTATTTGTCCTAATCAATAAATAAATCAATAGATCTTTCCTGAAGTCTACATCAATCACATTCAGCCAGCCCCCCAAACCAAGGGCTCCTCTCTCCCTGGGGGTCTGTCCCTTGTGTCCTTCTCATCAGTCCCCAAGTTCTCTCAAGTCTACTCTCTAAGCCTTCCTCAAGTCCCTGTACAGCCTCTGGCCTGTACCTGGTCCAGGGCGCCACATTTGCTCATCTGGATTGCTTGGTATGAAGCCTAGGAGTGCCAGCCCAACCTGAGCCCAGGCCAGCGGTGTTCTGCCCTCAGCATTCAGCGCCAGCAAGGTCTCCCACCCCTAAGCGCTCACACAGCCCAGCACCACTGGGCTCCAGAGGAGGGGCACTCCCAGCTACTGCCCCAGGAGTAGCACCAAAGTGGTAGGAGCAATAGATGCCATGACTGCTAGGTGAACAGGAAAGGTCCCCAGCTTGGGTGCCTGCGCTCTGTAACCTGTTAGCTCCTTACCTCACTGCATCATCATTGTCCTTTTAAAAAAATATATAGTGAAGAAGAATGTTTGTTCTCTTAACCAGATTTTAATTGTACAGTTCAGTCAGGTGATGCCTGTTGTCCTAGCTACTCAGGAGCCTGACACACAAGGATCACTTAAATCCAGGAGTTTGGGGCATAGTGAGAATCTAGCTCAATAAAAATAAAAATGACTTTTACACTTCAGTGGCATAGGTACATTCGCACTGCTGTCCAGGACTCACCATCATCCATGTGCAGGACCCTTCCACATCTCTGAAGTGAAGCTGCACCCATCCCTCAAGCAGCAGCTTATTCTACTTCCTGCCTCCATGTATGTGACTGCTTAGGTGATTCAGCTCACTGGAAGCATAAGGTACGCGTCCAATTGGTTCTGGCTTGTTTTACTGCACATTATGTCTTCAAGATTCATCTGTGTTGCAGCTTATATCAGAATGCATTCCTTTCTGCAGTTGAACAACACAAACATTTTGTTTATTCATTTGTCCTTTGGCTATTATGAATAATGTTGCTAGATACATTAGTTTACAAATGCAGTATCTGTCACTCAAGCTTAAACATTGCATAGTTTCTCATACATGAGAAGCCCACAGCATAAATAAAGTAAAAAATAAAAGATAGTAGGAAACAGGGAAATAGATCTTTTGCAAATGGGAAGGGGACCAAGAGAGAAGGATGGGAAGACATGGAGGGAAAGGGCATGTAAAAGAATTAAGATGTATCACGTACATGTGCCAGCTCCCCATGGTGAATGTCACATATGGTGAACATGTAGTGATAAAAGTTTTTAAAAATTAGCAAAACAAATATCTGCCTGAGAGCCCTACTTTCAATTCTCACAGTACAGACTCAGTAGAAGAGCTGGGCCATGTGCTATAATTGTGTATTACTTCTTGTCTTCCCTGCTAGACTATGAACTCTTGAGAGACAAAGATTAAGTCTTAACACAAATATTTGTTGACTAGCTGATCATTAACCTAGTGAAAAGGGTCCTGTAAGAGCCTGGAAATTAGGAAGATAAAGGAAAGGAGAAAAGGAGGGACTCTGAGCCCTGGGAAAGCTTCCATCCTGATAAATTTACCACGCGTTGACTAGGCCAAGAGGCAGATGGAGGCTCGATAGAGAGGCTTTCTCAGCTCTCACTGGGGGTGGGGTGGTCTCAGGCTATGGAACCAGACACAGCAATTCCTGCCCTAACTTTACCCCTTTCTGTGGGGAGCCCTGAGCATGGCAGCTGACTTCTCTGTCAAATGGGCCCTAATGGTACTAAGCTCACAGTGTTAGTGTGAGGTTGGGATTAGTTAACACACACACTTAGGATAGTGCACATAATGGTATATTCAATAAGTGCCAGTGTGTAGCCAAGAAAATCAGAGTTGGATAAAAGTTAATTTAGAATTAGTTAAGTTTGGACTCTCTTTAGAAAGTAGCAATGTGGTGGAGGAAGTGAGAACTACATTATCACACAGTCTATTAGGTTGGAAACTTGGTGTGTGTGTGTGTGTGTGTGTGTGTGTGTGTGTGTGTGTGTTTAGGGATCAAACCTAGGGTCTAACACATACTAAGCAAACACTATCACTGAGCTACATTTCCTGCATAACCTGACTTTTTTTGAGCATCTACTTTGTTTGGGACCTGATGAGGATGATTATTATTACTATTATGGACTATTTCTATTTCAGTGGTTTGGAAAATGAGGCACAGAAGTGTTTGATGACTTGCCCCAAACAGTTACACTTACTAGGTGGCTACCTAGCTTCAAAGGAAAATAGTCAATGGGTGCAGTGCAGAGAGAAAACACCCTGGTTACCTGGCCCAGAGGCTCTGTGGTGGGGGTGGGACTCCCAGAAGCAGGGCACCAAGTCTGAGAACCATATACTCCATGGGAAAGGAGAGCTGCTGGTCCCAGGACCCATGTGCTGACCTGTTCATGTCCTCGCCCTCGGGGCAGGTAGAGGGACCATGCACTGGGCATTCCTTCCTTTCTCTTCAGTAATTAAGTTGGTTTTTATCTGAGCATGATCTTTAGAGGACTTCATTTCCCAACCTCTTCCAGAGCCCCAGTGTCTTATGGGCACTGCTTAGGTGTTAAATGGCAACTTCTGGGAAAGCATCTTAAAATGCAAGGGTGTGAGTTTCTAACCTCCTTTTTCGTTGCTTCTTTGTCTCCTCCGGACACATGGCTGAGGTCCCAGCTGCGTGCTTAGAAACTGGAAGCCTACAGCCTGGGAATGAGAACCAGGGGACTGACAGAGAGAGCTTCCTGCCCTGAACCACCCGCAGCTGGAGCTCTATGTGGGAGAAAAGTGAACTTCGTCTTGCTTAAGCCAAGATTCATTTAGGTTTTTCTCTCACATTTTCTGTTGATCTAGCCAACGCTGTGCCCCTGTTCAATAGAACCCACTTCTGGCATGTGAGCTCAACCTTCCCTTACTCTGACACAGACCAGTGTTCCAGACTGCATGCCTGAGCCTTGCTCCACCACTCAGATGGAGAGGTGCAGAGCCCCGCTTCTCAGAGATGCTTCATAGCTCTTCAAGCCATTCAGCACCTCCTTTCAAAGGTTGGTAGCCATGGTGCCAACAGATTTATGACTGATCTGTTTACTGGGCAGAAAAGTGAAACATTGTTTACAGGGTACTGTGACTATTAAAGAAAAAACCACAAGTAAATCTAACCACTGTGGCCCTACTTATTGAACAGTGATTGAGTCAGATGTTATTCATAAAATGAAAAAAAGTTGATGAATTAATATAATTCTTTTAGCTTTTTGTCTTACATCTAATTTCACTCTTGGAAAATAAATGTAATTTGTATGAACAACCTTATAATGACTTGCTTGTTTATTCATTCAAAATTTAGTCATCTATTCTTTCTTCAACAACATTTGTTAGTAGATCAAAGTAAGAAGTTAAACAACACTTGCTCAGTAGACTTGATTTACTTGTCATACTAGGCATAAAGGAACAAAAATGTAGGGATGACAGCTTCTGGCAGCCCAGAGTATGCAAAGATTTTCTGTGAAGAGAACTCTAACATCCAAGAAGGAACTAGAGCTCATCTAGCTCCTTGCTACAAGCTGTTCAAATACAGGGCATATGTTTGCATATGTACATCTGCAGACTCCATTTCGATAATAGAAGAGCTGCCCCAGAAGAAAACGAGCAGCTCCCAAGGCAGGTTTTCTCCAACTCACCTCCAAGTGTCCATCTGACTTGCTGAAAATCCCCAGTCATTTTAACATTTTGCCTCTCAGCCCTCTCCCTTCCCAGAAGCCTGCTTCTGTTTTCCCAACTTAAGACCTGTATCTTACAGTATTCAATTAGGTATGTGCATAAAACCTGACAGAGCTGAAGAAAAATTTCTGAAGGTTTAATGGTCTAAAGTTCACAAGAATAACTACCATTTATTTGAGCACATATTACTATACCACATATTACACACATCTCCTTTGTTTCTTATAATATCTGCAAAACATACATACTTTTGTTATCCCCATTTTACAGATAAGGAAATGAGGTGGGGAGCTCAGCCTGTAGAGTTCACAAACAAGTGGCAGAGCTCAGGACTGTCAGACTTTAAAGCCCTTGTCGGGACCTGTGTGTTAAGTACATGTGCTCCCCTCTCATGGCATTGGTAACCCCCACATCACACCTACCTGGTTTCTCTGTTGTACAGCATTTATATATACACAAGTTCCTTGGGAGAGAGGTTACATTTAAACCATCTTGGTAATATAATACTTTTTGCCCAGAACACAGGAGGTGGCACACAGTAGGTGTGCAAGTGTTTAGTTAGTTAACTGTATCAGCAGCACCTCTTAGCATTAGCGATCACCAGCATACTCCAGGCACATCCAGTGTGAAATAGGGTATGAAGACTGCATTAGCTCCTGCTGTGTCATATTACTCTTGGCAGAAACATCCGAGAAGACAACACTGGCTTCTTCATATTCACTGAATACTTTCTAAGAGCCAAGTACTAAAACAACAACAACAAGTACTATGTAGGTGCTTTAAAGAAAACAAAGACAATTAAGACAGCTCCTACCCTTCTATAGCCAATGCCATAGAAGACAGAGACAAAACACAGGTGACTTGGCCACAGAGCTAACTGTGATCAGGAGGAAATGAAGACATAAAGACAGTGTCTCAATGAATCTGACATTAGTAGCCTCAAGGTACATCATTATTCAACGTATTGCTAAGAAAAATTGCTGCCAATTAAACTACACATAACCACTAGTTAGAAACTCTTTATCTCAGTGACATTAAAATGTTCTTAAAATTAAGTACTACTGATAAATACTACAAGGGGTAAATCGTGAAAACATTAGGTGAATTGTAAAAAGCAGCCACTGTAGATCATTTTATATGAAATGTCCCAAATAGATAAGCCAATAGAGTCAGAAAGTAGGTCAGAGGTGACTTTGGGCTGTGGATGATAGGACTGATGGCTAACATCTGAGAGTCATAAGACTTTCTTTTATGATGATGAAATACCCTGGAATTGATTGTGTGGCTGATTGTACAAATTCTATGACTATACTAAAACCAACTGGATTTTACACTTTAAGTAGGTAAACTAGAAACTGCTTTTTTAGAGTCAAGAAAAGGTTAGAAGAGAGATTAAGGCTAGCAGAAAGATGGAGAAAGCTTTTTGGAGTAGACATTGACACTAGGACTGTGGGTAGAAATTGTCATACAGGGAAAGTCAAGGCGGTGGGAAGGAAATCCTGGCAGAGGTAATGGCTTGGAATTTTCCCCAAGTGCCAATCTTTAAAACTCTGGCAACTCCATCCCCAAAGGAAATGTATTATTAAGGCTTCCTTCAGCTACAGGGCACTGCGGCTGACCAGACAGGCAGTAAAATCCCCTGTGGAACTTGGGGCAGATGACTGTAAGGTTAGAGAAGCAAAGGGCATTGCCACCGGAAGCTCGGAGTATAAGCAGATGCTGGGAAGAGCTGGGCTGGTTTCTGACAGCCAGCCAAGAAATTCCAAAGGTCAGTCGCACAGCCAGGAAGCTGAAAGCAAGAAGTCCTGAGGCAGGAGTCGCAAGGGGAGGGGTGGGGGGATCGGATGGCACTTCATCAGGGAAGGGATTGAAACTCAAGAGCAAAATGCCACTGAGT
>NDGN011438164.1:0-16019 GCA_002564285.1 Tympanoctomys barrerae
CAGCTGTTTCTTTATTTCAGAAGCCATTGATTCATTGCTTTCAGCTGTGTGATTTCCAGTTTGCTCCTTCCCACTGCTACCCTTGAGGGTGAACCTGTTGTGCCCCTGTGACGAGATGTTGTGCTCCTGGACTAGCTGGGTGGATCTATCCTCTACACTCTTTGCAGAGATTGCTGCTGTAGGGTTATACTCCATGCACGTATGCCAGGTCTGTGCTGTGCCTGGAGCGGGCCAGATGGAGTAGTGGTGAGAGGAATTCCTACTGGGTGGACGGGATGGGGGAGGTGCTGCGGAGTGGTGGGGGGCATCCCAAGGGGGCAGAAGAGGGTCTGGCCCATGCTGCACCTAGGCTGTGACTGGTCCCACTGGCGCAGTGTATCAGGAATCTCTACCACACACACACCAGACCTGGGCTAGGACTCTTAAAGAATATCTTAACAGTATGATGTTAGCACCCAAGTGTAGCACTACTGCTTACTCGTGGTGGACATGAAGTGCCAGGACCTCTGGCTGGTAATAAAGCAGCCATATGAAAGAGCCCAGTTCACCAATTTTCTCAAGTGGGGTCATGAAATTCAAAGAACTAGAAAATGCAACATCCAGTAGCAAGAAGCAAATCATTGCCACCTTATCTCTTTCTTTTTCAAATGTCTCAAAACTTAACTGAGAAAGCAGGTATAAAACAAGTGCACACTGCTTACCCACTCCACATTATTCATCATTAGGATCAAGCTCTTCCAAGGGGTCCTCCTGTAGCTGAATAACAACATATAAGGTGTTGGAAACCTCCTGAAATATTTAATATTTTTAAAGAATTCTCTTTTAATTTCCTATGGTAAAATGTCATTATCCATTTCCTTACAGTAGTGGCACTCTTCCATACCGTGGTGTGCATAAATGGCTTAATCATGGTGGTGAATGCAGTGAACTGCATCAGACAGAGACAAATGGCTCCTCTACATCTGCTCATGTCCTACCTGGTGACTTCAAGGATTTTTATGGAAATGTTAGTCTTGCTTCTACTACTGGTTCTGCTATCCTTCATTAAACAATCAGTATCGCAGGAGCTTAATATGATTCTTCCATTTATAGATATTTAGAGGCTTTAGCTGGCTACCTGGCTTAGTATTTTCTACAGTGCTAAGATCGCCACTGACCAGTAACCCCTATTTTCCTGGTTGAAGATGAAGATTTCCAAGATTATGCCCTAGTTGATCATGGGGTCTACATTGTATGAAGTTACTGGTACTGGCATGAGAAGAAATTACTTATGGACTATTACTCAAAAATTTCTGGGAGATTTTTCTGTCCAGTAATGAAACTCCCACAAACAATAGACCTTGCAGCACTTTCTATTTCTATTTTTCATCTTACTTTGCCATGAATTACCTTTCTCATTGGTGTTCTGCTCTTGATTTTTTCCCTGGGAAGATATGCCTGGATGATGAGAATCATTGCTACGTTATCTGGGGACCACTGCTTTGGAGCCTTCTCCAGGTATTGCTGTCCATCCTGTTTTTCCTCGTCTTCTACTTCTTTCTTTATTTTTTAATCATTTTAATGAGAAGAAAAGATAAAATAGCAATGAAACAGTTTCAAAACAGATTAGCAGGACAGTTACCATAAGTCACATATTGAATATTGTTATCTTCATAGTAATTATTCAGAGGACAAGATATAGACATGTTATCTTGTCTGAACAATATTGGTACAAACTTTCTTCTTATTGAACTGAAAGAAAGTGTATATATATATATATATATATATATATATATATATAAACTTTCCTTAATTTGTCCCTTTTTTGTTTTTTTTTTATCAGAGAAGTGTGTTCTACTGTAGTTAGAGAAGCTATAGGAAGAACCAATATTGTGAACTTGGCCATACCCCCAAAATTGTTATACACATTGAGTGCAATCTCTATCAAAATACCACCAACATACCTCACAGACATAGAGAAATCATTCCTAAAAATTATTTGGAACCAGAAGAAAACCTAGAATAGCAAAGGCAATCATAGGCAATAAAAGCAAGGCATGAAGTGTTATAATTCCTCACTTGAAATTATACCACAAAGCTACTGTGATAAAATCAGCATGGTATTGGCAAAAAATAGACCTAAAGATCAGTGGAATTGATTAGAAGATACAGATGCAACTACAAACACACTTATCCTCCTTATGTTTGACAAAGGGGTCAAATTGGAAGAAAGATAGCCTCGTTAACAAGTTGTGCTGCAAAAGTTGCTGCTCTACATGCTGCAAACTAAAACTTGACCCAGGTCTTTCACCATGCACTAAACTAAAGTCAAAATGGATTAAAGATCTAAATATTAGAACAAGAACGATTACTTCTCCTACTACACCCAGCTCCATTGTGTTCTGTATTCAAGATTCCCAGAATGGACGAATCTTAATTCTGTTCTACAACTTGACAGGTGCAAGCTACTCATATATGTATTCCATCATCTTAACATTATGACATCTTAAACTAAAACAAAATGAAGGAATTTCCTGATGTGCAGTCCATGTGGTCAGTGAGAGGAATTTCTATCCATTGAAAGGATCTAGGAGTCAAAGTCTTCCTTGTGTCTGTCTCTCCTATTCTGTCTCCACTCACTCACTAATGAACATCATGGTCATCTGTGTCCTGTTCATTGATGCAGCCCATGCATTCTGAGGCATGCTTACAGATTTGCTGCTTTGAGAAGAGAAATTCTCAACCAATATATAAAGAACAACAAACATCATCAGACTACATCTATGTCAGAATTCTCACTGTGATATGTAGCTATCATTTCATAAGACAATGGTTCAAGGATCTTGGTACACAATGCCTTCCATGTACTTGGAAGCTCATAATTTCCTGAAAAGGAAAAAGAGCACTTGATTGAACTTATTGTAGGAAATATGTGCTGAGTTATGGATTTCCAAAGTCAGTAGTATGTCTAATCCTTTGCCTTAAATAGGGCAACAGTTGATCCCTTCTTTATCTGCAGTTGATTTTTATTCTCTTTTTTGGAGTCTTAGATAATGCAAGCAAAAAGAATGTTGAGGACTGTGAGCCTTTCTCTGTCCCTCTGAGCATGTTCCCTGTGTCCATTTTGCAGACAACCTAGAAATCATTGTAACACTTCATAGAATGTGATAAAAAGGCTCAGATGAGGAAAAAAGCAGGAGATGGAAAAGGGAGAAGAACTGAGATCTGAAGGCTCCCTTTCCATGTCCTCTACATTTGATCCTGGGACAGACAATGCCTTGCAGAGGAGGATAACTATGCACTTGTGCACTTGGTTTTAGAACCTTTCCAATTATTTTTGACTATTTGTTCTTTCTACCACAAGGCTTGTCATTGTACTGTGGCAACACTAATACTTGGGAGGATTGTAGCATTTAGATCTTTTTAACTTCAGAGATTCATTTTCCCCTGGGATGGTCAATAATTTGGGAGACATTTTCATGTATGCTTCCAAAGTAAATTCAAAGCCTCTTATCTTTGAGTAACGTCAATAAGATAAAACTAATTCTTAGCATTAGCAGCAAAATTTCAGGTCCTGTGTGATGATGTAAACAGTAGATTTAGATTTGCTAATCATCAATAATGACACCGATTTTGATTTTTGAATCTCAGGCATGAAGTTCATAGAGAATTTGCTTTAGAATCCCGAGATTAGTGCGTTTTCTTAGGCGTGAGATATGATATCTTCTTTGTCTTCCCAGGTCAAACCTGATTCTCAGAGAACAGAAGAACTGCCCCTACTTGGTTTTTGTACCTCACAGTCCCTCCATCTGGTAACCAGCTCTGTTTAGAGCAGTATGCTTGAGATGAATGTTGGTGCTGTGAAAGAAGTGCTGCAGACACCCTCTTGTTCCTCTTCGTACACAGCTCAGCTAACACCTGCTGTGTGACATGGATATGTATTCCTGAAAGTGGTCATAAACAGTGGCGGTAACTGAAATCATCCATGGAGAATTGCATGGGTATTTTTTTAAGATGCTGAAATGTGGTTCTATTTCATGAATCTTTGCTCTAAAACTAAGCTATGATTTTCAGCATGTTTATAATATTGTCAAGTGTTATAGCTAAATAAAACTACAAAGTAAAATAAAACATTCTAAATACATATCCATTGCCTCCTTTCTTACAAATAATATCATTTTAGAATGCCTAGCTACTGTGCTTCTGAGTCTTGTCTTCCCAGCAGAAGTGTCTCAAACTTGTCTCTCTGGAGCATTCTATGTCTGGATTCAGCAGACCAGCCAAATGCTTTTGTGTTTCTCTCATCATACAGGATTTGGACCCCTTTCTCTACTAGGACAGATATCATCCCTCTGCATTTAATGTAGCCTGCCTATCCAGCATGGGAGTTGAGGCTATAATTGCAGCCTTCAATATAGAGCCCTGAGATAGGAGGATTGTTCCTTACTTATTCTTCTCTCATTGCTGGGACAAATTCTCGACACTCGAATATAGGGAAGGAAATGTTTATGTGGCTTACAGTCTGTGGTGATTTCAGTTCGTACACAGCTGGCTCCAATGTAGAGTGGCACAAGGCAGAGTGAATCCATTCATTGAAGCAGCAACAAGCACAGTACAAAGGGAGTGGCAGCAGCTCAGGCTGCTAGCTAGCATTTCTCCCATCCTTACATTGTAGTGTAGAGTATTTTCCCCAGGGCACGCACACCCATAATACCAGTATTAAATCAATAATAATTCACAAACTACAGTAGCCAACCCAAGAATGCATGAGGCTTTTGGCAGACATCTAGACCAAAACCATAACATTCTGCCACTGGGACCCCTGAGACTCATGTACATTCCTCAATGCAAAAGACATTTTAATCCATGTCTAATAATTGACAAAGTATTACTTATTCAGTATTATTGAAAAGTCCAAGACGTACATCTTCAAAGAACTAAGACATTCTCTTAGCTGTAAGCCCCTGTACAAATTAAATTCTTTCACAATTCAATGACACAAGATCAACAATATCATTCCAAAATATATGCATGGCAGGATACCAAACATTGGAACCAAAGCAAATCCAAAATCAAGAAGGGCCAACATTAAGTCCTGTAGTTCCATGTTCAACATCTGAAACAATCTAAATTGAACTCCAAAATCCTTGCATGGCTCTAGCCCTACAGCACTTCTACTTGTAGCTCCCATGGCTTCTCTCTTAAGCCAGCTTTGTTCCCTCCTTGAAGTTTCCCTTAGATGATTCACATTCTTGGCTTTTCCAAACTTTTGAGATTTCCAAAACATGTTAAGATTCTCATTGTGTGCTTCACACATTGCCCTCTCAGGGGCAAAATGCCTAGCCTTCCAGGCCTTTTGCTAAAATCTAGGTGGAAACCTTCTTAACCTTAGAACTCCTGCATCCTGAGTGTCCCCCAAAACTAGTGCCAATTAGCTGATGGCAATGTCTCCTGCCAACTGGAGCAGTGCGCGCTTTCTTCTATTTTGGATGTAGGGTTGTCTGCCTGGATTGCTGAGCATTCTGACCATAATTCTAAAGAATAAATTTTCCATGCCAGAGCCATTTGTAACCTGGTGTGGCCACCACCTCCATTCTGGAACTTGAGGCTCTGCAACATTCCCCTCAGAACAAAGTTCCTCACCCTTGTAACTCTGAGGATACAAAATGGGGACTTGCCACTTGCTGTGATGCCCTCAGACAATCCTTTTCATTTTCTTGTTTCTTCTCCGCAATGGAGATCCTCTCCTCTGTATCATTGCATTCCACAGCTTTATTGGAGCTTTCTTTATGCCCGTACTCAAAATCTATTACATCATCTTGCTGAGCTACTTGCTCTTGGTGCTCAACACAAGTGACGGGTCAGGACTCAAAGTTTCCCAGGTGCCCTTCCTCAAACACTTTTCCTCTTGGTTACCCAGGCACCCTTCCTCAAACACTCCCCTTTCTTTACCCTGGCTCACTCCCTCTTGGCCCCATGCTGAGCCAAACAATAAACAAGAAAAATGACCTCCACCTGGAATCAGCCTGTTCCAGCCCACTCTTGCCCTCCATCTCTACCTGTGATTGGGCTGTTCCATCCTTCAAACACCCTCCACCCAAAACTCCTTAAAGGCTCCGTGTTTTTCTTGTTTGATGCTTTCTTGTTCTGCTAGATAGCCAGTCCACTTGCTTCAACCCCCAATAAATCTTTTCGTGTCAGAATGCCTGGTCTCATCAATTGCATGGGTTCTTACCTAACTTTTGGTGCTGAAACCTGGGAGGGATGCCAAGGCCCTTGCCACTTCCTCCAGAACTGGGCCTTGCCCCTGTCAACCCCCAGCCCTTCTGAGCAGACTACACTGAGCTTCAGACATTGCCCATTGCTGATACCTACATCCAAACTGTAAGTCTTTCTGTCCCTTCATGACCCTCTCTCCTCTGCCCCCTCTCGCCTACTCTACAACTTTTGACAAAGTTTTATTTCAGCCTCTGCTTCCATCCCTCTCCCTTGTGAATCCTTTAATGCATACCTGAAATGGATAGCATCTGAATTCCTTTAGAGTTCCTTCCAGGATTTCTCCAACAATGACATCCTTTTCTGCTCTTTCATTTTCTATTTCATCCTACTGTCACCCTAGAGAGGGCTACTATCTCTCAGCTAGATGGTTCACCTCCTGACTTTATGCATCTCAGTGAGCCCTGGCCCACTCTACGAAGTCGTATCAACACACCAAGCCACTCCTTCTTCCAAGTCGTCCTCCTATCCAACCCATGATGCCTGCTTGGAGGGCTTCAACACCACCTCCCTTCTGGGACTCACACAAGACAATCATGGCCTTCAGGCTCTTTTCACTTTTTTTCCTCCCTACTCTGTCTCTGCCACCATGGGTAACTCCTCTTCAACTCCTCTCAGAAATACTCTTTTGTCATAAACTGTCTTAAGTCTGTCCTTAGAGACCTCTTAGGCATCATCAATATCAAAGTAAAATGCTTAGTTTTCCTCTGACAAGCAGCATGGCCCCAAAAAGTTTGAACAATGAGACCCTCCTAGGGAACCCTTGACTCTGACATCTTCATTCATTTAGATAACGTTTTTCTCAGCAATGGGAAATACTCTGAGGTCCTCTGTGTCTCACTGTCTGTTCTCCACAGTCATCTTGAGCTCTACCTGCCCCTACACCCTGCCTCACAAAGCCATAGCCTCCAGGGCCACTCTCCCCGCCTTTCTTGCATCTGGCTTTGCCAGCCAGTCCTGCATTCCTCATATTCCTCACCCAGTTTGCAAACACAATTTATTTTTCCTCCAGGTTCCTCTTTTGGATGAATCGTGATCCAAGATAACACATTATTCTCTGGCTGGATGTGCTTTCTCCTTCTACAATGGGGTGCTCAAGGACAACAGACCACAAAATGCAGGGCCTTATGTCTCCAGCTCTCCCAGCCAAGCCTGCCACTCACCTTCATCTCCCCTTACTGCCCTTGCCCCTCGGCCACTTCAATGGGTGCTGTCCTGTTACAACAACAGCTTCCTGTCCCCTTCCTTAAAAAGCCCTTCTTGCCAGCTTCCAATCCCAGGACTTGTGAGTTGTCAGTGCTCCTCTATTGTGATGTGTCTAATGCTTATATGCTGATCAGTTTTCTTGCTCCTACTCAATGTTGAAAACTATCAATAAGAGGTTTGGTTTTTTTTTTTTTTCAAATTCTTATAAGAGATTGCTGCTAATTGATCTCCAAAAGTTCTGACTAGTTTCTCATAATTGCCTAACCTGACTTCCTCTGTTTTAAGTATAAGAGACCAGAATTAACTGTACACAGGTACCAAATTTGTCTGTAAAACTCAGGATCCCCATTGGATTAGGACTATAAAAATTAATTCTTAAAGAATGCTGCCACATGAGCTCTTCGAGGTATGCTTTCAAATGCAGCAAAGGACAACACTGGATATGAGCCTGCCCCAACCTGCAACCACCACTGTGACCTGATTCCATTTGTAAGTTCAAGGGACACTGTAAACCCGGCTGCCCTGTCCACCAGAGAGTGAGTAAGTCATCCAATTCCATGTCCTCACAGAAAAACTCGCTACATACAGATCCATCAATACTTAGCATGCTTAGTTTTGACACTGAAGAGGAATGACAGGGTCTGAAGTACATGCTCCAAATCAAGGTATCCTTGTCAGAATTTCAGGTCTTGTTGGACTTCTCAGTTAAAAACCTTTTCTTGCTGACATGGACACCACATATGGTGTTTTTCCTGACTGCTAAAGTTGCTGTACTAGGGGGCAGGGAGATAGCTCAGTTGAATAAGCATTGCCTGGCAAACACAAGAGCCTGAGTTGAATCCCTGGTTCCACTAAAAAGCAAAGTAAAACAAAACAAAACAAAACAAACAAACAAACAAAAAGCAGTTGCTGTATTATATCTATACTCTCCATAGTGTGTGGCGATGGCCAACATGCATGAGGCCTTCAGACAGGTCCATTCCCTGCCAACTCCAGAAACTGATCTTCACTCATAATTTCCTATAAATCCAGCCTATTCAATACCACTTATTGGGAGAGATCTCAGTGAAAAGCTCCATCTCTCTCTCACCTCTCTCCCCAGAATGCTTTTCCTAGAAACCTAACATCAATGCACAGCCAGCTCCTCCCTTCCTCTTCCCATGTTGACCACATACTTTGAGACACTTTCAGTTCTTTACTAATGTGCATCACAGTTGACGCAGCTTTTCTCTGCATTTCCCAAATTCCCAACATCCCCTAAATATCAAAGGGGACTCAAGCCCAACATTCACCCTGTGTCTCAGGAGATCAGTGCTGTGCTGCAGTCAGCTTGGCTTTCGCTTAGGGCTTGAAAATAGCAGTTGAGCCAATAGGCAGCCTCTTCCAGAAGAGACACCTGCAGGAACAGCTCACTGCATTTCAGAAAGGAGCGCCAAAACTACACACTTCCAAGTGTGATCTGAGTCATTTGGTGCCTGACCCAAGAGTTCTCCACAGTCTTTGGTCACTAAATGTGGTGACATCAGACTAAAAGTCAAAATATGAGAGCTTCTTTTATAAGATACAATGAGTCTTGTGTCAGGGATCAGCAGATCCACTTTTGCTGGGCCAGTTTCTTTTTGATAAGGAAAGACAAAGAGGAATCGGGGAGGCCAGGGCAAAGCAAAAATATTTTGTTTGGAGTTATTGCAGAAAACATGATAAAGCCATCTGAGTGAAGGAGTGATATGCTCAGAGTGGAGACACCACGAAATCTAGACAGCAGTCCTGTATCATGGGGTAAGGGTCGTGTCTGTATTCCTCTGAGGGTTCACCCTCCATTGGTCATATATGGAGCTTGTGGCTAGAGCATTAGTCTTCTTAGGTATAGGGTGATTTTTTGGGGTGATTTTACTAAACAGAAAGTAAATTAAGAGGGGGAGAAGTGACTTATACAGACACCAGCATGACAGTTTCAGCTTCAAATTGCAAATCTGCTTAAAAATGTTTTGGTGATCATTACCACATAGTGACTATATTTTCCACCCTTTAAGATTGTCCTGGTTCTTTGATTCCACAAGGGTCCAAACTCTACACTGTAAAAATGACATACAAAATATCAGTGTTGTAGTGCTAGGGAGATAGCTTAGTAGTCAAGCATCTTCCTGGAAAGTACAAGGACTTGGGTTTCATCCCTGGTAATGCATGTTGTGCCAGCTCAAGGCCGAGCCAGCCACTGAAACCAGGCATGGTGGTGCACATCTGTGATCCCAGGTATGTCTATGCTGAGACAGAAGGATCACTATGAGTCAGAGTTGTGTAGTGAGATTCTTTACCAAATAAAGAAAGAAAGATTTTAAAAATATTACTATTGAAACAATTAAAATATTAAAATATCAAACATGAAATTCTCAATATTTTCAAAAAAAACTGCACTTATTTTCTCTAGAATTGGTGGTTGATGTGGTGTCTATACATATATGTTACCTTATCACCTTGCTTTTATATTTAGTAATACTCAGAGTTTCATGCTATAATATTTTGTGATAGAAGTAATCTCAATTTTGGGAGGTTCTGATTTTCTCAGCATTTGTACATTAGAGAATTACTGCATGCAATTCCTACATTCCTATCCCTGGCACATAATGATAGCAGAAGTTATCTTTTACTTCTCAAGTGACTTTTGAAGAATTTTGTTAACAATTGTACATTTCCTCATCACAGACCACACATCATCACTCATGGTGGTGATGAAGAATGGGGAGCTCTGGCTGGTCCTCAAGCTGAGAAGAATCCTGTCAGTCTTCTGAAGGCATCCAATTCCACTGTTTGCATAAGGTGACAATGAAATCTAAGAACTAGATAATGCAAAAGACATGAGAAGGAAATAAATTGCTGCCACACTATCTCTTTCTTATTTGAATGTCTCAGAATTAAATTGAGAAAAAATAGATATACAGAAAGGGACAACTCATTCCTGTTCCATTACATTCATGATTACAATCATTTTTAGGTGCTTGGATCAGTGAGCTGTCATCCTTACCCTATAATGAGAATCTTTCTATTCAAGGGTGTCCAGTGCTAGCTGAAGAACATGTTTGAGTAATAGAAGCTTCTTGAAAATCTACATGTCTCTTAGGATTTTCTTCCTCCCTGCAGGCTAAGACATCAGCTCATTGGCCATTTCTTGATAACAGTAGTGAAGTTTCTTACAGGGGTCTGATCGAATGGATTCATAGTTTTGGTGAATATGCTGGACTTAATCAGGTGGAGACACAGCTCTGTGCCTTTTTATTTGCTGCCTGGTGATATCAAGGATTTGTCTCCATTTGCTCATATTGCTTGTGTGCTTGATAGTTTTCTCCTTCATCAAAAAGTCAGCTATGACTCATCCACATGGCTGACACTGAAAAAGGATCTACAAACTGCAGTACAGGGTATCAGGCTAAATCCTGAGTGGATTTGCCTGACCTTGTCAGATACAAAAGTTACATTTCTTGTTATATGGGTCTCGCTTTATCTTGGTCTTAACCGTCTAGCAGAAAAGTATAAAAATGAAGTATAAATGGGAAAGCCATACCAATGTGCTGAGCTGTGAAAGGATGAAGTCAACAACTTTTGACATTGCCAGTCCTACAGAAAAACCACTACTATTATGGACTACTGGACTATATTGGATTAGTTTGCTGAATTTACATACATACAATATTTAAATGACAATGGAATACCAATTTCTAACAAAACTGAACAAAAAATGGGATACAAATGGAGGACCATTTTGTATCTTATTATTTTGTGTATACACAAAATAATCAAGATAAATATACAGCTACTTTCTCGTAATTCAATGAGAAGAAATATTAGTACTAATATTGCAGACAGGATATCATGTCTGCATCTTGTACTGTGAATAATCACTCCAAACACAATATGCAATGTATTAATTATTGAAACTGTCCTACTAATCAGTTTTTGAAACTATCTCATTGCTATTTTTTCTCAATAAAATTAATTAAAAATATAAAAAAGTAGAAAAGCAAATATGTGCGTTGTCTTTTTATTGTGTTGCTAATTTATTTTAACGTGCAGGAAGTTCAGAGTAAGAGGTGTTCCCAGTTAATTATTTCAAATTTTTCCTGTGCAGTTCGATTTTTATTCAAGAAATGTTTGTCTACCCTTATGGCTTCAAGATTTCCACATACTTTCTCTGGACAACGTTTAGTATTTCTTTTTCAATGGTTAGACCTTGATCCACTTTGACTTTAATTTAGCTCATGCCAATAAATATGGGTCATGTTTTAGCTTTTGGCATATAGAGAGCCAGATTTTCCAGTACTATTTGTTAAAGAGGCTATCTATCTTTCTTTTTTTTGTATTCTCTCAAGTTTATTGTCCATTCTTCTTCTTTTATACTGCCAACATGAGCACAACAGTCAACAGTTTTTACTTTTTTTTTATCATATTATGTCGTGCATTTTTTATTCAAGACAAGGCTATCTTTCTTCCAGTAAATTTATTTGGCTGCTTTATCAAAGATAAGATAGCTGAGTTTGTTTGAACTAGGATCTGCATCTTCTATTGATCCTCAGGTCTATTGTATTACCAATACTATGCTAATTTTATTACAGTAGTTTTGTAGTACAATTTCAAGTCAGAGCCAGGAAGATGGCTCAGTAGAGCAAGGTTGTGTCTAGCAAAAGCAAGGACCTGAGTTCAAGTCCCAGTTCTGACAATAAAAAAAATAATAATTTCATCTCAGTGATTGTAATCCCTTCTGCCTTGACATTGTTGCCCAATATTGCCTCTGTTATCTATGCTTTTCTCTGGTTCGAAATAAATTTTAGGAAAGATTTCCCTGTGTCTTTGAAATACGTTTGTAGTAATTTGATAAAGTTTACATTAAAAATGTATTACAATTTTGTAAGTATGGCCATCTTCCCAAAGTTGATTCTTCCTATTCAGGAGCAAGGAATATCTTTCTATTTTCTGAGATCTTCTACGATCTCTTTTTTTATACTCGTATAATTTTCATTGAATAAATTGTTTATGTCTTTTCTTTGATTAATTCCTTAGTATTTCATTCTTTGCAAAGCTATGGTAAAGGGTATTGTTTTCTAATTTCTCTTAGTGTGTTTGCTATCTGAGTAGAAGAATACTATTAAATTTTGGGAATTTACATTACTTTCTGCTATGCTACTGAATCTATTCATTAATTCAAGAAGCTTCTTGTCATTGTTTTTGGGTCTTCTAAATAGAGAATCATGTCATCTACAAATAATGATAGTTTAACTTTTTATTTACCTATTTTATTCCCTGTATTTCTCTTTCTAGTTTAATGACTCTAGCTAATGATTCTAGAACCATATTGAATAGGAGTGATGACAGAGGACATTTTTGCCTTGTACTACATCTGAGAGTAAAAGATTTCCGTTTTTCCCCATTTAGAATTATGTTAGCCATTTCTTGTCATAGATAGCTCTTACTAGATTGAGGTAGAGGCCATCTGTTTCTTTTTTTTGTAGGACTTTTATCATGAATGAGTATTTGAAATTCTCAAAATCTGCATCAGTTAAGATGATCATTTGGTATTTGGATTTGGCTATACTGACATAGTGTATTACATTCATAGATTTGCGTAAGTTAAACCATTTTTTCATCCTTGGGATGAAAACTACTTGGTCATGTGATTAATCTTATTCATGATTTGCTGTATTCTATTTGCTAAGATTATATTGAGGATTATTGCATCTGTTTTCATGAGGGAGCTTGGTCTGTAGTTCTCTTTTTCAGTTGCATCTTTCGCTGGCTTTGGTGTCAGTATGATACTTGCCTCCTGAAATGATTTTGGTAGTATTTCTTCCTTTCCCATTTCATTGAAGAATTTAAAGAGTATAAGGATTATATCTTCTGTAAATTTCTTTTAGAATTCATTCCATCAGACTATGACGTTTCCTTGTTGATGGGTTTTTATTGCATCTCTTAATTCATTGGTTGTTATTGGGTTATTGAGATTTCTTATATCTTCTTGATTCACGTTTTATAATTGTTATCTTTCTAGAAATCTGTTCATTTCTTCTGTGTCTTCAATTATGTGAGAATAAAGATTTTCAAAATAGCTATTGATGATCTTCAGAATTTCCACAGGGTCTGTGCATTATTTGTACTCTGGTCTTTATAATTTCCTCCCTTCTTTGTACCTTGGGTTTGACTTGGTCTTCTTTTTCTTCTGGATATTTTAGGTGCAGAATTAGGGTATTTATTTGTTCCACTTCTGTTTTCCTAATGTGTGTGTTCACAGCTATAAATTTCCCAAGAAATTCCTTCATTGAATCCCATAAATTACACTAAGTTGTGCTTGAATTTTCATTGAATTCTAGATATTGTTTCATTTCTTGTTTAATTTCATCTGTAACCCTTCAGTTGCTGAGGAGGGTGTTGATTAATTTCCATTTATTTCTGGAGATTTTGTGGAGATTTTTTGTCATTTATTTCCAGTTTCAGGGCACTGTGGTCAAATGATATAAGTGGGATAATTTCCTGCATATACTTAAGCACTACCTATGGACTAGTATGTGGTCTATTTTAGGAAATATTTCTTATGCTGCTAAAAAGAATGTGTATTCAGATGTGGTTGGGTTAAACAGTCTGTGTATGTCCACTAAGTCCACTTGTTCAAAGGTTATTCAATTTCGCTACTTCTTTGCTATTTGTTTTGTTTTCTTGATCTATCTTTTTAGGACAAAGAGTTGTTAACGTCACCTGTTTTTGTTTGTTTTTCTTTTAAGATTTTATTATCTTCTTTGAGGGCCTGGGGATTGAAGGTCCAGGACCTTATGCATGACAGGCAGGCACTTATTTTACTGAGCTACCTCCCCATCCCCCAATGTCTCCTGTTAAGAATGTGGCTTTGGGTATTAGAACTTTCATGTCCATTACAAATTAACTTATGTAGTTGGGTACTCCTGTGCTTGGTGTTTACATAGTTATGACTATTACTACTCCTCTTGTATTTTCCATTTAACTAACTCATAGGGGCCTTCTTCATTTTGTTTGATAATTATTGCACTGAAGTCCAGATATTGTCTAAACAGGATTACTAACCCTGCTTTGTTCTGAAGTCCTGGGTCATAAAGTATTGTTTTCCATCCTTTGACTTTCAGCCTGTGAATTTCTGTATACATTAAGTGTGTTTCTTGTATACAGCATATTGGATTTTGCCTTCTAATCCACTCTGCCAGTCTCTTTCTTTTACTTGGTGGATTGAGTCTGTTTACATTAGCGAGTATAACTGAGATATATTGCCTTATGTTTGACATGTTATTTGCTGATACTTATCTATTTTTCTCCTGAGTTTAACTGTTTGTACTCTTTAGTTGGTTCTTTCCATTCTCATTCATGTAGTTATGTTAATTTTGATCCCTCTAAAATATCTTTTAGTAGTCTGTGTCGGATTGGCTTTGTCCTCATGAATTTCTTTAGTTGTTTTGTGTCATGGAAGTGTCTCAGTTCTCCATTAAATTTGAAAGTGAGTTTTGCAGGATACATTAGTCTGGGTTAGAACTTTTCTTTCCTTTCTTTTTTCTTTTACTTTTTTTTTCTTTTTTCTTTTTTCTTTTTCTTTTTCAGAACCAGGGATTGAACGCAGACCCTTGCGCTTGCCAGGGAAGAGCTTATTCCACTGAGCCATCTCCCCGGCTAAAGAATTTTTATTTTCTTGTAAGACATGAAGTACATTGCCGCATGCTCTTCTTGACTTGTTGGTTTGTGAAATCTGCTGTTATTCTGATGGGTTTTCCTTTAAATATGATCTATTTCTTTTCTCTAGTGGCTTTTAGTACACTGTTCTTGTGTTGAATATCTGGAATCTTGATTATTTCTAGTTGTGCTTTTAAATGCATTGATGTTATTTGAAGTTATATATGTCTTGGTTTCCTGAATGTCAGATTGTTTCTTCATATTTCAGAAGGTTTCTTCGATTACTTCTGCCCATATTCTTTTTATATCATTTGTGTTGACTCCTTCTTTCTCATTGATGCCAAGTATTCTTTTTTTTTTCTTAATCAGGAGACTACTTATTGTGGAAAGAAAATTACTTTAAGTATAGCAGGGAACACAGGAAACGTGGTTTACAACTTAGCCATTACAAAAGATATGCTAACTGGGGAGGATGCTTTTACTAGCACAAATAATCAGCTGACCTTTCACTGCAACTATGTTAGCAAACTAAAATAGCTGCGATTAGGGCCCGGAGGGAACTCCTTTACAAGAATAAAACATCCCTCACCATGGCTTCTATTAGGCAAGGCCATAATGAACCTCTCCAAGATTTTGCTGCAGGTTTGTTGCAAGCTACTGAAATTACCAGCAACAGGGACACTAGCGAATTGATAGTTCAAAATTTGGCCTTTGAAAATGAATTAAATGGTGTAGAGAGGCTTTAAGAGACCATTAACAATGGGGCTGGGGAGATGGCTCAGTGGAATAAGCACTTCCCTGGCAAGCACAAGCACAAGGGTCTGAGTTCAATCCCTGGTTCAGAGAGAGAGAGAGAGAGAGAGAGAGAGAGAGAGAGAGAGAGA
>NDGN011438165.1:0-16249 GCA_002564285.1 Tympanoctomys barrerae
GTGGAATAAGTGCTTCCCTGGCAAGCGCAAAGGCCTGAGTTCAATCCCCGGTTCTGCAAAAAATAAATAAATAAATAAATAACAATAATAATAATAATAATTAAAAGGACAGGGGAAAAATTAAGATTTATTGGAAGGAAGAGTTAATGTTCAATTGTTTGATCAATCTTGCATGTCTATATCTGATAATCTAAGCAACAAATTTGGTAATGATGTGTAACACAACAACCACTGTTAATTTTCTATTCTTGTTTTGACATTCTGTACTTTTTTTCTTGTCGCTTGCTTTCATTTATTACCCTTTAAAAACAAACAAACAAACAAACATTTACTTGAGAGACAGTACGGCAGTAATTGGTATGTCATGACAAACAGGACATATTGAGAAGACCAGAATGGCAGGCATTCCAAGCACGACCCTACCATTACTCATTACCATCTTCAGTGCAGTTACTTAGTTCACAGGTATCAGCATATATAGTTAGTCAGGATGAGAGTCTTACCAACTAACTGCTAGTTTCAAGAACTTGCCGAAGACTCTCAGGGTCATTGCCTTACACATCTTGTGCAATAAATGTACGGCTTTGGCCCTGTCATGTTTCCTAGCTTTTCTCCTTGCCCTCTCTTCCTTGTCTAATCCTCGAGTTCTCATTTTCCTTTTAATTGTGTCATTGTTTTATGTCGCTTTGCTTTTATCTTTGTTCTCATTTTTGTTTTTTCCTCTATAAAATAAAATAAAAATAAATATTAAGTGTAGAAACTGTATTATTTTTACTAATATTATATAATTAATACTATATGAAAAATAATTCAGGATGTATTAGTTCCGTGAGACACCACTCAAAGAAAGTAGTGATATCTTAGAAACAACACAATATACCAAAAGAGAAACTATTCTAAAAAGCATTTTTATGGAGGAAGTCATTAAAGTCAGAAGAGGAAAACAAAAGAGAAATAAAATAATGAAGAATAATCAAAAAAGGGTGTTATACAGAAGATAAAGGTTTAAAGTTTATCAATTAATTAATTCTAATCGTATGGAGCATTTAATCATGATATCCCCTTAAGCATGACCAGGCAAGCCTCGCCAGTGGAAATGGGCATTTTCTGGAACCACGGTGGATATAGTTTGGTAAAGAATGAGTTTAAAATTTTGGAATTCCAAAAAACAATTGTTTAAGGTCTTGTTGAGTCTGAATAGAAGCTGTGTATACACTCAGCTACCAAATACATGGAGTAAAGGCCGTGATTCCCCAGATAAACATTTTGAATTTTTAAAAATATTTTTATGTATTTGGTATAGGATCTTGGTACTCATAGTGATCACTACAGCTAAGACTCGTAGTGATCCTCCTGTCTCAGCCTCCCCAAGACTGGGATTACAGATGTGTGCTACCACACCTGGTTTCATTGGCCGGCATGGCATGCCCAAGAATCCTGGGCCAGCATCGCATCCAGTTCCAGGGATCGAACCCATGTCCTTGGGCTTACCAGGCATGTATGTGCTTCGACCATTGAGCTATCTGCCCAGCCCCCCAGATAAAGATATGATACAGCAAGTAGATTCTCCAGTGTGGTTGTCTCAGTTTTTAAGTGCTGTTTTTGGGTCCAGAGTTTAAGAAAGGTTTCCTTCTTGCACAGATATCTAGATGAAAACGAAGCAGCTTACACTTAAAATCTAGTCTATTATCCCTTATGCTGCTCAAGTACTGACAGAATTGATGAAAGTTGAGAAAAATTCATAATTGCTTTTCTGTTATCACAGAGGTTGTAACTTGACTACACCCCTGTGATAGAGAATATCTTGATTCTTTGAAAAGCTTACAAGTGGGCCATGTACTTTTGGAAGTGCTTGGTAGGGTCTGCATTGAGAAAAGAAAGCATCTGAGAAGCTGTAGCATTCAGGTGCTAAACTGTCTGACGTGCTAATGTGAATATTTATTGATGTTGCTCAAGGTCATTTGTCTGAATAGTTTCCTGAAGGGGAGATTTGTTTCTTTAGTCTGGCTTTAGAGTGATACACCTACAAAATACCAAGTATTTTGTGGGATTATACAAGCTTTCTCCGGACAACTCTGTCCCAGGAGGAACAAAGCTGATCAATGTTTCTGGCATTATACGTGTTACAAAATTCAAGTGGTATTTCTGTCCTCTTTAAAATAACTTTCAGTAGTATTTAGCTTGTGTTTACCCCTTCCATCTGTTAGGGAGTGGTTAGACAGCAGCAGGCCTGAGAGAAAAATTGAGGGGGTTATACAAATGTAATCACAGTGGCCAGCCAAATAGCTCAGTCGATTAAAGCACCTGCAAGCAGGCGCAGGGGACAGGGATTTGATTCTTGGGCCTGCCATGCCTTGCCCTGCCCCCAGGGGTAAACTGAGATGGCAATTAAGACTGGGTGTGGTGGTGTGCTCCTGTAATCCCAGCTCTTGGGAGGCTGTAAACAGGAGAATCACTATGAGTCCAATCTAATAGTGAGACTCTGAACACCCTGTAGACCCTCCCTTAAAATACAGAAAAAAATAAAATGAAATAATTATCACTTAACTAAAGGAAGACTTGGATATAAAGTATGTTTATAATCACTCATGAGGTCTCAGAAGTGAGATGCTCCCACGGAGCACAATGACGTCTCAAGGTTGTACACTGTGCACCGTCCTCCCCAAACCAGGCCATCAGACCGTCCAACTCCAGCACGACGCACGCAGCATTCCTGGCTGGGTTAGTCTGCATCTCAGTAATGTTGGGAAGGGAAGTGTTCTTTAAAAGGTCTCCTGCCTTGGATGGGGACCTGGTTTATTTGTTTATTATTTTCTACCAAAATGTCTCCTTGATACTTTTCTTCTAACATTAAAACCTCTGAGGAATCACTGAGCATCTAAACTGGATAGAAAGATATTTTAGATTTTCTAAACAACTTCTAAATCAAATGATGAAAAGCATCACAACTTCCCCAGCTCCCCAGGTCCCAAAAGTAATTCTGCATAAATAATAATGTGTGCAAATCCCCCCTTGAGCACTGCCAGCCTTCTCACTTGAAGGCATGACTCCACTTTACAATAACTCCTACCTGTACTTTTCATGCAATGCGTCTCAATTTTTTTTCTTCATGAAGGACACAAAGAACCCAGGAACGTTAATGGCTGACTCTTCCCTGCACCACAGTCCTGTTTATTGGTGCCATCTTGTGAAATACTCTTCTGAATCCTTTATCAACTACAAAGCTTGGATTGAATGCTATTAAACACCAAAAATCAAGGCCAGCAAACAAGGAGGGTTTTGGCGCATAAACAGGAAAAGTTGAGGAGCTGCAGAAAATGGATCCATGCATAGTCTGGTGTGAAGCCTTGTTTCCTTTCAGTTATTTTAGCTCTGCCCTTCTGTGGCTGACAACTCTATCCATCAATGAGTGCTTATGGTTGCAGGATGCTTATAGCTAGATCCAGGGAGAACTGCCTTTTTATTGACAACTAGAAAGATAAACTACATTTTTTAACAATAAACAAATAAAATCCTGAGTTTCATATTCACTGGTGTAAATTAGAATGGCATCCTATAATCAAAATAGTGTGATGCTCTATTTGACCTAAGCCAGGGTTACCAATAGCAGTTACTGAGAACACTACCTGACCACCCCCACGCTTTTCATGGAACCCTTTTGGAGATGAGCTTGATCATTGTCAAATTTCACAGCCACCACCCGGGAGGCAGTGAAACAGAAAGACTTTAGATAAGTAGGATGCATCACAAACTTGGCAAGCCTAGATATCCATTTCTTGGCATTTGTTACTCGTTTCTTTCTTCTGTCGAAGCTGTAAATAATGGATGCCCAGCATGCAACTGTCCTCTTCCTCTCTTTTACATCCTACTCTGGTTCATCTCACTATGTGCCAATGGCACCAAATCCTCATCAAATTTTGTCCACTGGTAAAAGATGTTCAAGAGCATGATGTACCACTGAACTTTAGATTCACCTAACCAGCTATTCAAATAACATTTTTACTTGCATGCCTAATAAACCACTCCCATTTAGTCTGTCCAAGTAACTGCTCATTTCTCCACATGAATGCTTCTACCTCCCATCTACCCTAGCAATCCAGCCTCATAGGTTGATTTTTTACTTTTATTTTTTTTTCCAGAACCAGGGATTGAACACAGGGCCTTGTGCTTATCAGGGAAGTGCTTATGCTACTGAGCCATCCCCCTGCCCCTAATCCAGCCTTATCAATAGCACTATTGCCTGAATGCTGAATTTCTAGAAATTATCAGTCTTCTTTTTCCTTTCTTCATAATCCAAGAGTATCTTGTGAGCTTTTCCTCCAGACTACTCTTGTGTTTTGTGTTCTTTTCTGCGGCTGCTACTCCAGCCCCTGCACTGCTGTTAATGAAGACTGCAGTTACCCACCTAGTGTCTCACTCATTTTACAATCTATCCTCCAAAGGGAAAACTTACAACTTTTTCAGTTGAAATTCAAATCACATTTTCAACTTTTCTTTAAAATCTTATGAGTCCTTGTTACATAAGAACACTCATTCAGAGCTTAGTTTTCTTCTGTAGTTTCTCTTCTCCAGTTACATTTCATCCCATACTCTACAACTCCTAGTGAGCTCCAAAACTTGACTAAGCTCATTCCCATGCTGAAGAGGGAACACTGCCGGTCTTTCTACTTGAGGCTATTGGCATGGCTGACTCTTCCTTGCTTTCAGATGCCCAGTCCTGTGTGTTGTCTTTGGTGGAAGAAGTAAATTCCTATCCTGAGCTCCTTTATGTTGCCAGTTCCCCCTTCCCCAATTGTTGGGTGTTTTATTGTCAATCTTAGCTGCCACAAATGCCCTTATTTTCAGACTTACCCTTAGCTCTCTTGCCTGAGTAGTGGAATTTCAAATACCAGTGGGTGTCACACAGCCAAAGAGCCTCTTCCCTCATGGTGGGATTGAATGTATGGAGCAGTCCACCTTCCACAGCTCCTGATGAAATCATCCGGAAGGAATCCACAGCAAGGTTCACATCCCTGCTTGCCTTTGCAATGTTAAAGCTTGACTGTCAACTTGATTGGCTTGGGAACTGCCTGTGGAATTAGCAAAACAGCTTTTTGGTGAGTCTAGTTGGGTCATTGAGGTGTGGTCTTGGAGTCTGTCTTGACGTTCCTGGCCTCTTCTTTTCTGTTGTTTCCACATTGTACATCTTGACTGCCAAAAACTAAACAGTTTTATTCTGCAATCCCCTTCCACCATGAGGTTTCTGCTTTTGAGCCAGCCCACCATGGACTGTAGCCTCTGAAACTGAGAGTGAAATAAACCACTTCTTCTTCTAAATGGTATATTTTAAGCATTTTGGTCACAATGTTAACAGTCTGGCTAATACTGCTTGCATCTGTCTTCTACCCTGGCCCCAGTTCCTCTCCTCCTGAAGTATTTCTTAAATAAATAATCCAAAACTCAGGATCCCATCCCACTGACAAGCACCGTTCTGCTTATTTAAGAGCCATCCTCAGCAGAGCTGTCCTGACAACACAATCCAAGGCAGAAGCTCAGCCTTCCATTGTCTTGTGTATCCTAGCACGCATCCCAGGGGTGGGGAAACTGACAGTACAAGTAGAATCCAGGCTGTAACCTTCAATAAGGCAGGACATGCTTTCTCTTTCTGGGCCGGATCTCTTTAGGCTGCCAACAGAGAGAGGCTGAAGTTTTTGAGATGGAAGCAGGTAAAGTAGGACAGGAGCACCCAGGGACATGGCGCAAGAGTAAGGTAGGAAGTAGCCCAGGACCATACCAGAAAATAAGCCCAAGGAATGCTGTAAGAGATAGAAGCCTAAAGGAAGCCCAAATAATTTCACCTTTGAGACTATCAGTTGGGATAGTCTCAAGTGAAAAATCTGTGTGACAAATTGGCCTGTGTTAGCCACTTTCTCATTGCTAAGATTCAATACCAAGTGCTCACAACTTAAAGGAGGAGAGGGTTATTCATGGTTGGACTGGCCCAATGCAGAAGCCAGGTGGCAGTGAGGCATGGTAGAGAAAAGTGTGCTCAATCCATGGTGACCTGGAATGAGAGAGGGAAGAGAGAAGTTGGTGACAAGAATGCACATTTTGGATCATGACTCCTACAACCCATCTCAACCAGGGACTGCCTCCTGCCAGTACTTTCAGCTACTGAACTCATTAGTGAATAAATGTATTGATAAGCATAGTATGTTCAAGATCCTATTCACTGTGCAAAGGCCAAGCAGTTGAGCCACTTGGGCCATAGGAACCATCTGGGCAACATGACAGATATAAACCATCACAGCTGAGAGTGACCCAAGGATGAATTAACTCTCCAGCACCTTATGTAACAGCAGCCTGGTCAGGGACTCTGATAGACATAGAAACCCAAGGGAAGTTCCCTGACAGGAAAGCAGGACCTAGAGGTGGAAGTGCATGCTCAGGTTTATCGTTTAAGGGACATTAGAGCCCAGAAGCAGAATGAATTAGGCAGATTCTAGTTTACTTGATTTTCAGGCAACTTTTCAGTGTAACGTATTTTGCTGATCTCACATTAAGTAAGTTCTTAAATAGATGCATGATTCCAAGTGATAGCCATACCTTCTGCCAGGCTTCACATTCTTATTCTATTGAGTTTCTTCACTGAATGTTCTGAGTGCTGTTAAGCAGAGTGAGATAAAAAAAATCACAGAGTGGAGGAAAACATCCTCCTCAATGATTAGGGAAACCAGTCCCACAGGCAAGTACACTTGTTTTCTGGCCTTGTCTCCTGTGCTTATTTTATTCTTTGCCCTTTGATATAAGGACTTCTGCCATCTGATCCTTGAGACATTTGACAAGTCTTGTCAGACAGACCCATTGTCAGCAGAATGGCCTTGCAGTGGCCCTGTGATATCTTTCTTACTATCTGGAAATTTGTATTCACTCTCTCATTGCAGGCCAGATTTCCACACTCCAGCATTCTGTGTAACAGTGGGGTCAGATGATTGTATTCTTTAGCATCTTAGAGAAGATACTGGGACACCAATTCCAATGCTTAGCCAAACATGACGGCATCAGTAGAGAATTTCTCATTACCTACAGGAAGGGGAGAAATGAAGAAACTTATAAGAGAAAATGCTAAGGCTGGTGAGATAGCTTAGTGGACCAAGAACCTGCTGTGGAAAAAGCAGGGACTGGGGTTAGATCCCCAGTACAGCATGCCACATAGGCCCAGCCTCTGGGTGCTCTGAGCCAGTGAATGAGTCCAGGTGTGTTCGCACACACCTGTAATTGCAGTGCTGGGGAGCCTGAAAACAAGAGGATCATTGCAAGTCCTAACTGTATAGTGAGACCCTGTACAAAATACATAAATTTAAAAAAGAATGAGAGAGAAAATGCTCTGTGGTTAAGAATAGAACAAGATCTTAAAAATTGAGCACCTAAGAGACTCTCTTAAGACCAGAGCGAAGTTTTATGTGCTGCATGGTACTGCAAAATTTCATAGGTTGAGATTGTGAGATTATGACCCTATCTACAAACAGAGCTGTTGTAAGATATAATTGGCAAATATGAGGCCACACTACAGTTGGGTAGGACTCTAACCCAATGTGACTTGTATCTTTATACAAGAAAAGAAAACCAAATGAAAGAGACTGATCTATGGCACAGGGAGAGTGCTGTGTCAACAGTAGAACTATGATGCTATGGCAAAGAACAACCTGAATCTAGGACAGAATCTGAAGCAGTTCTAGCACCTTCAGAGGCACAAGACTCACCCTGCTGACACATTCATTTCAGATGTTATTCTAGAGCACCTTGTTAGTGATATCTTGTTCAGGTATCTCTAGGAAACTAGCACAGACAAGTTCTGAGTGCACTGTTTTTGGATGGGTCCCTATACCTGCCCATCAGTTGTGAATGTATTAGGTGGGAGACATGGTATTGGGCACTGTGGCAGAAAATGATGAGACATGAATGATGAAAGCTGCTTGCAGTTCATTTGCAGGAAATGCAAATTTAGGTGTAAAAAATAAGACACTAAAAAGCAAGAGATATATGGAAGCAAAATAAGTAACATGTAGCCCTAAGTAGGAAAAGGCCAGAAATATAAGAATCCAACACCAACTTCACTCCTCAGCACTGCCTTTCTCTCCAGCCTCCAGAGGGGTGGGGGAAATGCCACCTGAGAGGGTGCCTTATGGAATCTCCATTTGGGGGGAACTGGAGCTTTTTCCATTATCAGTTCTCTTGGGATTTATTTAACTTGTTATTTCTTGTTGAAAATAACTATTGGCTTGTACCTGAATTACCACCATTTTTTTTTTTTTTTTGGTCTCCTTTAGGGGCATAAAAAAATCTACTGGGTCTTGACTTTTTCTAATTTGAGATAAATCAGAATTTTGACCAACCTCCACTCTCTTTCATGCAAAGCTTTAGTGTAAATATCTAAGAGTAGAGAATGGCTGGGGGCATTTTTGGAAGTCTGTAGCATATACAATATGTACAAGTAACAACTGGTCAGTGATGATATGGTCTAGATGACCTTTTCTCTCACACTGAGCATCTTTGAGTGAGATGCTCACCTTCAACCAGACAGAGAAACTTGACAATTTTCCATGTGCTTGGAACCTTCAACAGATGTACAGGCTTAAAGCTCAAATAATCTTACTGTTTTTCCACAGTTCAGTGATTGTGCATGGCTACGTCTATCTTGACGATAAGGGTACTTAAAGCAGGAGCTTTGCTTGTGAATTGTCAGAGGAGTGATGTAAAATCAAGTCAGAAAAAAAAAGTAAATTCAAGTCAGATGCTGTTTCTCTGACTTGTCAACACTTATTGGTTGTAGTATTTTGGTTCACCTAGTTCTATTGTTTTAGAGCTAATCTTTAATGTCAGTACCCAGAATTTCCTCTTTTACTGACAAAGAATGGGTTTTGATTCTAAGTCCTCTGGCAACCCATCAAGTTTTCATGCACGTTTCTACTCATGCCGTAAAGATCTACACACTATCAAAAGGAAAGAAAGAAAGAAAACATGTGGGAAACAAGTTCAAAAACTTAGAGGAATATAGTCAGAAGCTTAAATTAAATCTACCATTAAGGTAATCCTATTGTTCCATGGGGTCAGTGTATTGCATTTTTGAAGGGAGACATTAAAGTGGGAGTGCTTTTAGAATAAACATACCCCTACATATAAGAAAGGAAACAAAGCCAATGTTACATTCTATCTTCTACTTGTGTATATCACTGATAATTAATGCTGGATACTAAATGGGAAGAAAGAGAAGAGCATTTTCATGATAAATATTGTGTTCAGTTCTTTGTATCCAGAGTTGTGGAAGTCAGGGGTAAGTGTTTCACTCAAGCCCGGGATTGCTCTGCAAGGTACACTAAGGATCACTCATGCTTCTGTCCACACATTTTGGTTATTTCCTGCTTCTGTGGTGTTTGAGTTGTAAGTCAGTGGTGTTAATAGCCACGCTTTTCTCTTGACATCCAGAAAAATCCAGTAACACACCACCTTCTCCCTCTTTTGTCTGCTTTGGTGCTGATGTACAGGGCCTGCTTCCATTCTTTTGACACTCTTGTGCAACATTCAATAAGACAAATATAATCATCTAAGGCCATACTTAAAATTATTTCAACTATCAGATACAATCTGAATCACTTTAATCTGACCTCTAAGGCACTGGCTGGGCAGTTTATTCATTTATCTAGTTTCCAAGCACAATTGTACCCCCCCTTTGCCAATTATTGTGTATTAATACATGTTAAAGTCCTGAGGAAATGACTCGTTTATACTTCCTGTGTCAGAGTAGAATGCTGTTGTATGTAAGCGCCATAGTTATTAATCCAATCATTTGCTGTTGGGCGTATAAGCTGCTTCCAAGTTGTTGCTAATGTGAGTTATGATGCGACAGACATGGGTGTCCAAGGATCACTGTACTATGGTGTCTCTAACTATTTGAGGGAAACACCTAAAATCATGAATAATTAAGGAGCACAACAAATATAGCTAATAAGAAAGAAAGAGTGAGAGCTTTTGCAGAAGGAAGGTGGGCAACAAATGGAAAGACGATAGTGGAAAGGGATGTAAAAAGGAGTGAAGATGCTTTACAAACATCTTGCAACTCTCCAAGGAACATGGTCCTTATGTGCAGCAAATAAGATATACAATAAGATATACAAAAACTCCTAGACCAATTCCTAAATGCAAATTGTGACAAACAGTATTCCAAAAATGTTCTGAAAGCTTTTAAGTGTACACTTAGGTAAGAAATGTTGGGCCAGGGAGCTGGCTCAGTGGAGTAAGCACTTGCCTGGCAAGCGCAGTGGCCTGAGTTCAATCCCTGGTTCCATGAAAAAAAAAAAAAAAAAGAAAAAGAAAAAGAAAAGAAAAAAGACAAATGTTTGCATTCATCTCTTGCTATGTGGAATTTGATATCCAAATAGAAGGCTCTGAATGGATAAATTTCCTCTTTATGTACTCTGATGACAATCTATTACCTCTGTTTAATTCTTCTTCACTGTACTTCTCCCGACCTAAAAATATAGATCATTCACTTTGTACTTCCATACTATGGCTACAGGCTCAAGAGCTCAGAAGATGTTGAATTAAGGTGGAGAGTAAGCAGAGTGGCTCTTGAATAATGTTCTAGTACTTTACATTTAAGATCAGTGGATTAGCACTTGTACATTCAATACATTCTTCTTGGTCACTAAGATTTGTGTGGTGTTTAACACTAAAATCCTCAAATGCATATACTCTTTTCCACCTTGAGACTTCTGCATATGCCATATCTTCTCTCTGACCCTCTCTTCTTTCTTTTTTAATTTAAAAACTTTATTACAGTAAAAGTCATATTGACATTAATCTTCCTCAGAAAGCTCACAACACTCTCTCTGACTTCAAACACACTTACTCCTCATTCTTGGCCATGTAATTTTACTGTTTAAACTATTTTAATAATTTTATTGGTGCATTTCAGGTATGCCTAAAATCATATTCATCATAGGATATTAGGCCAAGATTTATTAAGTATGGTACTAAAATTATAATCTATAAGAGAATAAACTGATAAATGTTTTTCATCACCACTTAAAAACATTGACTGAGGGAGCCGAGGAGATGGTGCAGTAGAATAAGCGCTTTCCTGGCAAGCACAAGGGCCTCAGTTCAATCCCTGGTTACACACACACACACACACACACACACACATATACACACACACACACACACACACACACACAAAGAAAAAAACAACATTGACTGAAAGAAATAACAGGCTTGGAGTGGTAGTGTATGCTTATTATCCCAGCACTAGGGAGGCTGAGGCAGGAGGATTGCTAGCCTGGGCTACATAGTGAGTTCAAGGCCAGCATGAAGTACATGACTACATAGCAAGACTAGATAGATAAATAGATAGATAGATAGATAGATAGATAGATAGATATAGATAGATAGATATATAGAAAATCTGGATATATAGAAAATCTAGATATATAAAAATCTGGAAATGAGAAAGATAACAAGGAACAAAAAGACAATAAAGTGAAGAAAATACCTGAAGAACACATATCAAATAAACAATTGGTATCTAGAATCTATAAAAAGCTGTGAGAATACAATGATAGGAAAGCAGATACCAAGTTTAAAATGGTCCTATGGTCAGCCATGGTGACATAGGGGAATGAAACGCCCTGCCTGAAAGGTACCTGGAATGAGTTTGTGTTCTCTAAAACCAAAGAATGAATTTTAGTAACAGATGGAGGTTAAGAGCAGAGCATTTATTAGGGAAAAGAAAGCTTCTATCTGAGAGAAGGACAGAGGGGGGACCTGAGCGAGCTGCCCCAGGAAGCTGTCCATTCCAGGGATTTTTATAGAGTGTAATGAAGTGCATGTAAGTTGGAGAACTTGGGAGCTTGCTCAGGTGGGTGTGAGGTGGGACAAACTACAGGAAAACCAATGAGATTACAAGCACTATTGCTCAGGTAAAATTGACTAAATCCAACCAAGTGGGAAGTGAGTTATGTAGCAAGTGGGCACGAATATGGGACAGAGTCTCTTCCTGTTGGGGGTTGGGTTAGTGACTCTTTCAGGCTCTTTTCAAGGTGCTTGATACCTGTTTAGAATATCAATCCCTGATGCCCATCCCTAGGGAAGTATGTGGCTGCATTTGTTTACTCTTTTGTCGTGAGGTCTGGCCCACAGGGGGAGTGTCTTCCATTTTGTCTCCTCAAGGGCCTAACCCTGTCTGACTGCCTCTAGTATTTCTAATTTTTCTGCCTACAACATTCCCCCCTCTGAAGAAGTAACCTGAACTGCTGTGAAGGAACAGTGCGTGATGACCGCTTTGGCTTCTTCAGGTTGAATGGGGTCATAGTTGTTGACTAGCAGTCAGAGATACTCTCCAGAGGTTCTATCTAAAGGCCCTCAATAGACGGCAGGTGGTATCTTGGGGAGGGAAATAATTTTAAATCTGAAGGAGATAAAGCCAAAGTAGCAATTAAACATGCATGGGTCAAATAATAATATCAACAGAATAATTATGAGTAAATTATGAATATAGTTTTTAACCAAGGAGACAGTAATGACTTCCTATAAAGAGGATAAAGATTGGGTCTGGGGGACCTCAGCATCTCACATACCATTGATTCAATATTTTGAACAGCTACTGAGATGTTATTAGAAGAATCCGGAATATAAGAACTTTTTTTAAGTTTGTAATTTTATAGACTTGTCAGAACATTTTATAGGGCAATTAGCAGAGACCTCTTAACTGTGGTGTTTAATCTCTTTGTTATCTTTCATGGTTATTCGGTATTGTCTCAAATAAACTGGCCATCTTATTACTGGGGCACATAAATTGCCCGACCTGGGGAAAACAGTGAGTACTCTCCAGTATGCGAGTGGGACCACTGGTTAGATAACTACTGACAAATCTGCATGAGCATGTATCAAAAGTCTAACAGGCTTTTTCCCTATTTTGGCAGTTAACATGGATTCCTCTAGGCTAAGAGGCAAAGACCTACGACCTCATCAATCTGAAACTTCCTCTAATTTCATGTAAAACTTTCCTTTTCCCCTCTCCAGCAGCTTTGGACATTTTTTATTTGAAAAGTCTCCTCTCTGTGTGGATGCAGGGAAACATGCTATTTTCCCTGCTTCCCAACTGGTTGTTACTATCACTTTTTTTTCCTTTTTCCATCTGTATTTCCATTCTGCATCCTCTCTACTATGAAATATTTTGTGAGCACTTTCTATCAATGGAGACAAATTTATTGTCTGCTAACTCTCCTAATTTCTGCAGCTTGTGTCAGATATCTCGAGCTCACTGAGCAACACATAACTTTTGGTTTTAAGGCCTCCTGCCCAAGGAGCATCAGGACAGCTTTTTGAGAACAGCCCTACCTTGGGGCGTGAGGGCAATAGTGACTGAATTTGGAGTGAGCCAAGAGCTTCCTTATGAGAACCCAACTGCTATCTCAAGCAGCTAGGGAGAAGAAACTGCACCCTGCCTCAAGACGCCAGGGCCATGTTCCTGCTCTAGCAAGGTAAGGGCAACTTCCCCTGTAGTGGTTTTCCTGACATATGATTAGATGATTAGACTGGGAGAGGAAACATCATTGAGGGCAATCAGCCCTGCCCCAGGAATGCAAGGACAGCTTTTTTAAAAAGTGTATTTAGTACAGGGTCTCACTACACAGTTCAGATTCATAGTGATCCTCCTGTTTTCAGCCTCCCAAGTGCGGAGGTTACAGGTGCATGCCACAATGCCCAGTATTGACTCTCTCTTCTTGTCATGCTCAGTGAAGCATCCTTGATCTTCAATGGCCATCTTTGATCTCTCATGCTGCAAATCACATCCATGGGGAAATTTTTTGAGCCATAAAGCACGTCAAGGGCTCTTGTTGAACTTTGTGCGGGACCTAACTTCTCTTTCATAGCATCTACCATATTTAAAGTTGATTTTTTATTCACTTCTTACTATCTGTCATTTGTTTATTTATAAGATTTCTCTGAACCCAGAATCTGTTCGGTTTTCCATCCTAATCAATTGTGTTCCTGGTACCTATCAAATAACACATTCTCAGTGAAAATATATTATTCATTGAGTCAAACTGAGTACCTTATGGAATAAAAATTTTTCTTTTAATTATTGCCAAATGACTGCTATGAATCCAGTGAAGTAGAATTAAGTTTCCCCTCTGCTACTTGTTAGCTTGGTATAGGCAAAGCATCCACTGCACCTTCAGCTTCAACGTTCTTATCTGTAAAATGGAGGATATGGAGCCAGTGAGATAGCTCAGCCGACTAAAGCACGTGCTTAGCCAAGTTTAGGCAAGTGCAGGAACTGCAGTGTGATCCCAGGCACCAAACACTGAGGCAACCCTGCACCCAGGGCAGGCTGAGCCAGCCAGAATCTGGGCATAATGGCACACACCTGTAATCCCAGCACAGGGGAGACTGAAAGCAGGAGGATTACCACGAGTCAAGCTGCGTAGTCTCATATTTGCAACAACCAAATATACTAAGAAAACAATATTAAAATGGAGGATTATGGACATCTACTCCTTTTCTTTCTGGAATTCTAGAACTGTATTCTACTAAATTAGCAAATGTTAGGCAGGATATGCTATTAGAATGCAGATCCATGGTTTTCACATGTACTTTCTAACTCACAGCAAGACTTTCAGCTAATAAATAATTCTATGAAATTCTAAAATTCAAAATTCTGTAGAAGTATTCAATATGTTCCCAAGAGAGTTAGTGACAATGGACAATCAACAAATAAGTTCATCAGGAAGAAAGAGGTTTCTCCTATAGTGTCCAGCTCATTAATGATTTAAATGGGTGGTTATTTTTTTTAAATAGCAATAGAAATGAAGATTTAAACAGTCTAGTATTTAATAGGTTTCTAAGAACAATTATAACATTGAAGTTTACTTGAAGAACTCAGTAATTTATCAAAGAGAATAAAGTCAGAAAGTCTTGGAGTTGCAGCTTTGTGATGCATCTTGCCAGTGTGATTTTCCAAGCCACAGAGCCAATCCAATTATTTTGTATTGCAGATGGGGGAGCTGAGGCCCAGAGCCCTGACATAACCTGCCTGGAAGTTAAGGAGAAGTGTTACGTGCAGGGTCCAGCCACAAAAGCTCAACTTTTTCTGCTCGCCCATTGCAACTGGAACTGAGGCGCTGTGTCTTGAGATGAGTCATGTGCTAGTTGGCACTCTACATGTACGAGAACAGACCTGCCCTGCTTCGAGCTCCCTTTTCCTCATCGTTGGGAAGAGTCTCAGAGACTCTGCCAAGATCTGCTAGAGGGATGACTGTCATCTGTGACATTTACCCTCGTGCACACTTTTGTTGGCTTTGGGCAGGAGAACTTCATTTGGATTCATAAACCTGTTCACAAACATGTACGATTCCTCCTTTACCTTGACTTTATAAAATAAGAACATTTCCCCAAGACTACTGAATTAACTTTAATGAATTCTAAGACTGTCAAATGTCCTTGAGTAGCACCACAGTGTCTTCATCGGCAGCTCAGAGTTTAAAAACTAAATAAATGGCAAGACTTGAGGACCATAAGATGTGTGCTTTCTGAGGCGTAAATGTCATTTCCGATTAGCCTTATTTTGTGTTTAAAACTACAGATTATTGCATGAAAATGTAATAAAAATCTATATGAAAACTCTAAGAGTAAACAGTGGCATTTTATCTTATTTGCTTTAGATATTCTTTCAAGTTAAAAAAGTTAACAAATTTGAATGTTTCTTTGCTTTGCTAGTTTCTTTCTTTCTCACCAGATGCAAGACATTTCTGTCTGTCTTTCCACCCGTGACTTTATGGTTTTACCACAGAGTATACAGCACATTATTATAAACATGTACTATAGTATAAAATTAGGAGTATTGAGTATTTTATAGTGCTCATTATTCTCCACTTGATGTATATCGTATACAATTTATAAAATATAAATAGAAAAATATTATAAGCAAGACTTTTGAGCAATGTAATAGTGGTTAAAAAAATACCTTTAGATATTTTCCAAAATAGCCTGATATGAAGAATGCTATACTGAACATTATATTTGAAAAGATAAAATATTATATTTATTTGGCATCATGAGTAAAAGAAGATAGGGAAATGACACTTGTTAAATGCTTACTAAAATTCAGGGTGACATGCAAGTCACATTATGTTACTGTTTTTTTTTAATTAATTAATTTAGTGTGTGTGTGTGTGTGTGTGTGTGTGTGTGGCCAGCTCAGCCCACC
>NDGN011438198.1:0-17536 GCA_002564285.1 Tympanoctomys barrerae
AATCGGGCCCATTCGCTCTGGAGGTTAGGGCAGGACATGTGGTGACGGCTCCCCACAGTTGTTGCTGTAACTGTAGAATTCTTGCCCATGTGTGTTGGGGGCCAAGCTGATTTCTTGAATTCTGATGTAGTTCCTTCTCTGTCTCACTGCGTTCTCTCTTCAGGGATAGTAGGGTGGGGCCAGGACCTTGCTGGGGGCTCCAGGAACCATGGAGAAGGGGCAAGGCAGAGACCTCCAGGTGAGCAGGGGGGAAGAGATGGGCAGAGGTACTAGTGAGGTTAGAGAGGGGCTGTCACAGATGACACTACCTGGGGAAGGGAGAATTGTGGGGTTTGGAGCGCTCATGTGGCAAAAGGAGATCTGGGAGCTCCTGAGGGGTGGGGGTGCAGCTGTAGCTTGAAATGAATTGGGGAAGAAGGGGACTTTGTTCCCAGGTGTTTGCCTCCTTCTATCTCAGCAGTTAAATTTTGTGTGCTTTGATGGCTTCAGTTCCAAAGACACCTCTGTGCATCCTGAGTACTGACTCTCCAGGGGTGGCATCTTCACTGTTGGATATTTGTTTTTGTTTAAAACATCTTCATATAGTCCATCATCCGTAAGCAGGGAGAAAATACCAGTAAATGGAAATTTCTCCAGGGGTGGCTTCCCAGGCCATCCCTTGCCTCCGCACCCCACCTCTGCCCCATCTCCTTTGCTGCCCTCCAGCCCACCCCCATTTGGCTTCTCTCTGGAGCCAACGCTGCCCTCCTGGCTCTGCTTCCTGGAGCCCGAGGCCCCTCGAGGGAGCTTCCTTGCAGGCTGATGCAGCAGCATTTCTGTTCATCTTAGCAAATGCAATGGTTCCCCGCGGTCTTGCAAAAGAAGGTAAGAGGCGGCTGTGTGGATGCCTTAGCAGTCTGCTGCTGCGTGCTGGCTGCTGATTCCAGAGAAGGATGGAATGCAGAAGCTCAGGGACCTTGGAATAACAGGGCCCCAGCTTTGGGGCACAGCATGACCTGCTCCTCTCCCCTTGCTCAGTCTGGATGCTGGCATCCCAGGGGGACCCATACCCGCTGCTCCCTTCCTCCACCTGGGAAGTTAGAACATCTCTTGGACCAGGGCAGGGAGGACCAGCCCCACATTCAGGAGACTGGCCCCTCTGAGACCAGGCCAATGTCAAGGAGGCCATGAAGCCATGCACAGACAAGAGGGCTCGGGCGTCTTCCCTGCCTATGTCTTCAGCTGCACGGGGCTTCCCTCTGGAGCATGGCTCATACAGCTGCTTCTGCCTGGCTGTCCTGCTCAGCATCCCATCCCCAGCTTGCCTTCCTCTCCCTGCAGAACCTCGCATGCTCTGGCCTTGGAAGCAGTCCTGTTTCTAGCTCAGCTGGGTGCAGACTCGAACAACTTTCCAGGCATCTCAGTCTGGCCGCAGGGGTCTTTTCCCCCTGAATTGAGTTCCACCAGCCTTCCCTGATTTCCTCTGCCTCCCATGAGCTTCTGCCTGCTTCTCCCCTTGCCTGGTGCAGCTGCCACTTAGCCCTCCTGCCTCGGGCTTTAGTCTTCCTGGCGGCCACTTCTCTTAGGACCACATCTGCAGCAAGCACCTGGTGGAAGTATGCTGAGGAGAGGGCTTGCAGGTAGTCGGGAGAAGCCCCTGGGGGGCACCCACCTCTTCCCCACCCTACTCCCTTGGAGAATAAGGGGTTTGAGTTTTATCAAAGGAGTAAATGGCTTCCTTCCTGAGAAGTGATCCGTGTCATTCCAGTGGGTCTCAAGGGACTATATAATGTGGAAGAAAAAAAATTTAAAATATACAAAAGGATACTGGAATAAATACCATTGCTCTTGCTAGTAGAATCAGCAAGTGCTAATGTTGCTCAGTGTCACTCAGGAAAATGTGGAGATGGAGATGAAGACATCCGTGGAGGCCTCCTCAGTTTCCCTCCAGGGCGAACGTTCTCACGAACTTGATTGTCCTCTGTGCGCGTGCTTATCACATGATGATGTCAACTCAAGCAATGGGTCAGTTGTTTTTGTGCTTTGGTAGTGTTTTTGTTTTTTTTTTGCAGAACCAGGGATTGAACTCAGACCCTTGTGCTTGCCAGGGAAGTGCTTATTCCACTGAGCCATCTCCCCAGCCCCTGTTTTTGTTTTTTAAAATCTTTTATCTATTTATTTGGCACAGGGTCTCACTATGCAGCTTAGACTCATAGTGATCCTCCTGTGTCAGCCTTTCCAATGCTGGGATTATAGGTGTGTGCCACCACACCCAGTTTTGGTGCCTAGCGTAGTACGCCCGGGGTTCCGCACAGCATGTCATACTGGGGATTGAACCTGGGTCCTTGTGCTTGCCAGGCAGGCACTTAGACCACTGAGCTATATCCCCAGCTCTGTGCTCTGATAGCTTGCCTGTCGTCCTGGAGTTCTGCCCATTTTGTATTACACATACAGTGCAACTGTTAGATACTTCTTCATCAAGTGAAAATAATCATGCTTTATTTTCTATTTCCTAATCAGTGGACATTTTCTCTGGCAAGTAATGCTGCGCTGAATATCCTTATACACATTTCCTCATGCACACCTGTTGGACTGTGTCTAGGGTTCTAATTTTGGCCACAGGACATATACATTTCTCCCTGGTTTTGCCGAGTGTTTGTAACCATTCCTACTCCCAACAACAGCATCTGCAAATTTGTCCTCCTCTTGTCTTTACCAAACTTTGATATCATGTGATTTGTTTGATGGGAAGGTGGAGTGTGGAGCAGAATTTCTAGACAGTTAAGAAATGAGAAATTCCATCTTGTCCTTGGACCTGTGTTTCATCAGTTTAGGGTTGGCATTGGGGCTTTGGGGACACATACTCAGCTATAAGTATTGTCCCTTCAGGTTAGAAGTGAGTCCTATCTGCTTATCTTCCTGGGGTCAAACTACAAGGTCAAACTAACCTTGGCAGTGAGGCATTGAAGCCACAACTCTGCGTCAGTGAGTAGGGAAGACAGGACTGATAGGATGCAGGTGCGATTGGTGTTTGAGGAGGCTGGAAACTGGGGAGCAGTGGGTATAGGCTGTAAGCCCGGAGTGGGTTGGGCTGGAGAATAGGGGGAGACACCTGGCATCAGGAGGAGGGATGAGGAAGGATGGGTTGGTGTGGAAATGGCTGAGAAAGAAACCAAGGATCTGAACATGAGGCAAGGGGAAGACAGGCCTGCAGGAAGAGATCTTCTCAGATACCTACTTCTGTGTTCAGCCCTTCCAGATATGTGCTTGCTATTAAAGGCCATTTCTGGGTCCAGCATATATAAATTGGTATCCTCTCTGTGATGGGGCATAATAATAGCAGTAATAATCATAGAATGCTTACTGGATTTCAGACACTAAGTGGTTTACCTGTATTAATTCACTGAATTTAGCACACCTTCAAGGAGATGGTTATGCCTATCTTATTCCCTTAGAGAAAAGACACTTAGGCACAGAGGGCCCCATTAATTTGGCCAAGATCTCATAGCCAGAAAGGCTCAAGATCTCACCCTGGGGCAGGAGGGCTTAAGCACCTCCACTTATCCCTGGGCAACGCTTCTGGACCCAGCAGGGAAAGAGAGAATTAGGCACGATTTCCATTTTCATTTCTGTTTCTGAGTGTAACTAGAGAAGCAGGTTAACTCTGTAATTACAAACTCTAATCTAGTCATTTAATTTAAACATGAAAATGCAATAGTTTTGTGAGTAGAGGCATAAAAAAACATAATTCATCTCATTGGGCTTTCTACCTTGTTTCTGTGATCTTTGTTTTCTGTCCAGTTTTAGACTGTGGTGCACGATGGTGTCGAGAGTAAAATAATTAATCGCCTGGGCTTGGTTTGTTAGGTACAACCCAGCTTCCCTTCCTCTGGAAACACCCTGTGAAAAAGCCTGCTAGTGTTTCTGTCTCTCTCTCCTCTCTTCTGTTCTCTTCACTCATTCTTTCTTTTCACTACCCTCCCTTTGTGTTAGGTGGCCAAAGAGGACAATCATAATCTTAGGACTCCTATTGCAAATGCAAAGTGGCAAGCTCACTCTTCAGAAGCTTCACCCTCTGCTGAAACCATTCATTCAGCTGTTTGGAGCATCAAGGCAGCTGTCTGAGTCACTGGGGTCTGTCTGGCTCAGCCTGTTGGCCCTGTAGAGACCCAAGCCCAGGAGACCCAGGTCCAACAGGGCCAGAGCTAGCCTGAGTGGCTGTGATTACTTCTTGACCCCATGCAAAGAGGTGACAGTGGCAGGGGGCATGACAGCATCTGTCCTGGCATCTGCAATTCTGGTGACTCATGAACAATCATTTTACTTTTGTCTGAAGAAGAGAGAATGACAAATTTCCAGCCCTGTTTATCTTCACACCATTCCTCCCCTTTAGGACAACTGCCTCATGCTGAACCCTTAATTTAAAGAAAATAGATGCTTCCCTCTGGCCTGAGAGCTGGGGATTCTTATCAAAAGTGACATTAAAGAAGTGCCAGCCAGGCTCCCCTCCTCTTCCAGGCCCATCCTTCATCACTCCTGCCTGCCTCCATCACTGTCTCCCAACCCCAGATCTATCTCCACTCCCTTGGTCCCTGGAGAGAGCATGAGCTCATTGTTTTCCAGTGAAAAACCAGATCTGAGCTCCTTCTCACCTCATTTGTCTGTCAGAGCTGGAGATGGATGATCCTTCTGCCAGCAGAAACTGTACCAGGAGGGGCCACACACTGGGGCGATGGGTGCCCGTGTGCTGGGGGAGGGCCCCACGGTCAGAGCCGGGGCAGCTCATGGCTCAGAACTTTCTGGAAGGTTGTTAGGGCTGCAGTGGGAATTAGAGAACAGATTATTTACTGCACCCCAAATGGTAGCAGAAAGCCATACCTCACCTCCCTCATTCTTTCCCATCAAGTCTGTTTCAAGCTGGAAAATACATGAGCAAAATGGGAAACTGACAGCCAGAAGCTAGCAGGGATGGTGGGGCGGTCACTGTGACAGTTCAGTCATTTCCTTTTGTGAGAAAGTGACTATGTAATGACATTTAAAAATGTCTTGTTTAAAATGTACATAGACTGGTGTAGAGGCGCATGTGTGTAATCTCAGTGCTCAGGCTGAGGCAGGACAATTGTGAGTTTGAGGCCAGGCTAGACAACAGAGTGAGGCCCTGCCTCAAAAATCAATCAGCCAGTTAATCAATCAATCGATCCAATAATCAATCAATCATATAAAAAGACTTAGAGAAAGGGAAAAGACATTCAATTCTAAGGATAAAGAAGGTAGGTTAACAAGGTTGAAGTTCCCTTAAAAGATGATGTCCTTAGAGATCTTTAACACAGCAGGTTGCAGAATGTTCCATGCTATGATGTTTAATGTAGGAAGAGTCTGTTGATAAAACAATGAGAAGAATCTTGATGAACGCCAAGTTGGAGGAATAGAAACTATGCCCTGTGGGATAATTGGGTATAAGGATAGGGAGCCAGTGGTCATCCTGGGTGAGCCTTGGTTTTATTTCTTAGTCAGAGTGTTGACCACTAGCCAGTGTGGATGGACAGGGAGGTGTATGAGAGGCGGCTTCTCTGGTGCAGTCTTCCTGTATATGGAAGGAGACAGATTGGTGAGAGCTTGCCGAAGGGTCTGAGGTGCCGAGAGCCTAGAGATGGGTGAGTTTCAGTGAAGAAAGCCCCAGGCAAATCCATGGACAGACTGGGTTGTGGGGGCTCTGAATCCTGTCCAAAGGGCTGATGAGGCAGATGCTGGGTGAGTGCTCAGCAAGGAAGCTGGGATGCTCAGACCCGAGCGAGCCACGCCCACTGCTTCATTCCCTTCTACAGAGTCGTACTTAGACCTGTCAGTCAGGGTGAGTGCTCCTGGGAAGGTCTCCCAGGAGACCCAGGTGAAGGAGGTAGGGAAGCAGGCCTGGTGGGGCAGGATGGGAGATAACTTCACAGCAGGTGGAGCCGTCACAGCCAAAGAGCTCTCAGCATGGTTTGATTTCTGCTCACAGGGAGTGTGGGTATGTGTACCCCACCGTGTGTGTGTGTGTGTGTGTGTGTGTACGTGTGTATTACTGTCTTAATGATGGCTTGGATGAGGAAGGGAGTGGCCTTCTGATGAAGCCTGTGGGACCAGTTACTAACTTAGAGTGACAGGATCATGGTTCCAAAACTTATTTGGCAGGCAGGAACAAACAGGAGACCCTACAGCTAGATAGTAGACCAAAAACGGGGGACAGTACAGCCCGACAATGAGGAAAGACAGTTGCTCAAGCACCTGGTGGGCACAGTTGGCTTAGCTTCCTTGGAGGAAACCATTTGGGCATGGTCCCCTCTGGGGCATGAGGCCTGTGACAAGGCTGCCGGCAAAGCTAAAAGGAAGCCATGTTGCATCTGTAGAACTGTGCCACCCAGAGCCCAGGAGCTGCGGTCCTGTGATCTGCACAGGGAATGACCAAGGCCAGTGCTCTCCGGGGACTGGGGGCGATTGGTCCATGGAGAGACCCTTGAGAATCACCAGTGTGGTCGGGAGAACTTGGGTGTCTCGAGCTAGCAGCGAAGGAGGGTTAGGGATGAGGGGAAGCCTGAGAGCGGCCTTTAAGTATTTATGGGCTGTTCTACGGGAGCAGGATGTGTATCTTCAAAGGCATAACTAATGAATGATGCAGGCATTTACTGAAGGCTCACTATGGAGCAGGTTTGCCACGGGTTATCTCACGGACTCCTCATCAATCTTATGAACGGAGTGCTATTATTATCTGTATTTCGCAGATGGAGAAACGGAGGCCCTGGGAGATTGAGCAACTTCCCCGATGGCCCCTGCTGTCCGGGAGTGGAGCTGGGGATGTGGCCAGACGCAGGCGTCAGCCGCGTAGCTGCGTGACCGGGCGAACACGCTGCCAGCCCTCCTCCTCTTCGCCTCTGTGCTGCGACAGAGTTAGCTTTTCTCCAGCGCATCAGGGGAACTGTGGAAGCAAACATTTTGCCTCCCTCTGATAAGAGCAGCGGAGCTGTAGCTGCTGCAAATTCCTGCAAGTGGAAAAGTTTTGCTTTATATAAAAAGCAATATAAAACCTTGGAAGGGCTCCCACTTTCTTTCAGAAGAGCTTGATTTTTGCCAATTTCTTTTCACATGTGCAGCGTCAGGTCGTGCAGAAGGCGTATGTGAGGTGGGTTTGGATCTCTCCTCTGGCACCTCCTAGCTAGGCGTCCTTAGATAGGGTAACTCTCTAAATCTTTATGTCCTCATCCGTGAAATGCGGAAATTCATAGCACCTAACTTTTAGAATCCGACGAGAAGACACATAATGATGTACTTTAGATAGTAGCTAACACAGAAAACATTCACTCAATGGCAGCTCTTATTAAAATGAATAGCAATATTCAGACTATCGTTTTGACCATCAGGAATGCAGTGATAAAAAACATAAGCCCCTCTATCTCAAAGCTTTTCTTGTAGATATATATATATATATATATATATATATGATTAATATGCAAAGAACTGTGTTAGCATAGTAGCTGGCAGATGCGGTTTGGGGTGCAGTTAAAGGTTAGAAAGATAGTGATGGGGTGGATGGAGGTGGTGGTTTTTAAAAATGGAATTCTGTATGTGTAACTGGGAGGTCCCCCGAATACTACTTATCACAAACATTAATGTAACATAGAGCAGAAAGGAATTAAATATTTAAGATGCACTCTATGCAGTGCATCTAAAGCAACATTAAAAGGCCACACCAATACCACAAACAGAACAAACAAAGCATACAGAAAGGAACACATCTGAAGCCATTAAAAACGCAAATGTAGCTAACACTTTTCCTTGCTATGAAGAGAAGAAAAACATACTGGCTGGGCCTGCAGCAGCCATAAACCTTGCAGATCTTTCTCAGAACATCAGAGAGGAGCAGAAGGCGCTAAGGAGAAGACATGGGAAGGTGGGAGGGAGATTTCTTGTAATGAGCTTTTGTGAAGAGCTGCTTCTTAAATACGGAGAGTCCTGCCAACAGTGCTGGGTGCGGAGGTGCTGGGTCTCCCTTCCCATCTCCTCCCAGTTCTGTGCCTTGGGGACAGGGCTGGCTGAGAGGTGTGGCATCAGCCCAAGTCTTCTCTCCTGAGCTTTCCTGAACATCCATGATTTGCTTTTTCCTCTTCTCTAATATGGACTCTGTATCTCCCTAAACTCCTGTTTTGTTCCAACCTGGCCCATTTTTTGGGGGGGGTGGGGGGCTTTTAAAGAATTCAACTACCTGCTCATAAATCTGAGAAGTGGCTTTCTTAATTTGCTAAAGGAAAACTCTCCTAGCTCTTTCCCCCATTAGGATATAATTTGAACTTTGCTGTTGTTATTGTTGTTGTCAAATCTGTGTCTTAAAGATTGGTTTCAGCATTGTTTTTTTTTTTGGTTGTTGTTGGCTTTCCACTTTTGCCATATCCTCTTCCTACTTTCTATTTAATCTTTTTTTTTTTTTTTTTTTTTTTGAAGTGCAGGACACTGGTCAGGCCTCGGGCTAGAAATATGACCAAGCTGACAGCCCAGTGGGGGAGACAGAGGTGAGGGTGAGATTGTCCTAGGGTGGGGCTGGAAAGCAGGGGAGCCTGGGGGCTGGGACACCACAGACAGAGGATGACATGCAAGGCAGGGCAGCGCTCACGACCCTTCCTCCTCCCCTTTCGTCCTCCAGTAGATATACTGGGTTCCTTCCTCGTTCAAGGCTGTGGATGCAAAAAGAATCCTGATTCTACTGAGTCTTCCATCAAGCAGTGAATCGCTGGGGCTGTGGCGTGAGAGGGTGGCACGTGCATCCCGGGTTTCTGTGGCCTTCATCTGCCTCTACTCCCTCTTTCTTCTTTGGTCCAACAGGGATAGGACAATCCTATTTCCCTCTCAGGGCTGCTGTGACGATGTGGGATAACTTGTGAGTGTCTGCTATATGCAAGACATAAAATAGATTTGTTTAAAACCAGGAACTTTCAGTCAGGCGTCATGGTGCACACTGGTAATCCTGGCACTCTTGAAGACTGAGTCAGGATCATGAGTTTAAGCCTGGCCTGGCTGACTTAGTGAAAATCTGCTTCAAGATAAACAAATAAATATAAGGGATGAAGATGTTGCTCAATGTGAAGGCCCTGGGTCCATTCCCCAGTACCACACACACACACACACACACACACACACACAGAAACAATAACAAAAAAAAAATAAGGAACTTTGTGGATGAGGTCACTACACAGATCTCCAAGTGGCCCAGTAGTCCTTCCCTGGGTTGGTCAGGTGAGTGAATGTCAGAGAGGAAAAATACACAGGGAAGCTGAGAAGAAGGTGAGGAGACTGCTTCCTCCAGGGATGGGTGTGACCCTGCTGTACTACCTTAAGGCTAAAGCGTGCCAGCTCCTTTCATGCAGCGCAGTGTTCTCAAATGTATGCACCTGGCCCACTACTGTTCTCTGGGTCATTGTGTGCAGTTCAGGTCTCTTCAAAGGGGCTGAGGTGTGACCTGGTGGGGCTTCCAGCTCACTCCAGAGCATCCACAGTAGCTGCAGGGACTCTGGGGTCACATAGGGGTCCCTGGGGCTGTGGTGCAGGACACCCCAAACACTGTAGACACACAGCTTGTGCGGGGCGTTTGGCCCTGGTGTTGCTTTGCTGCTAGGCTTGGAGAAAAGGCCAGCAAACACGTGGAGCCAGGTAATTTAATGGACCTGGTAGATCATGCAATCAAATATCAGATCCCGATATTTGTTTTTCACTCATCCAAATGTATGCTGAGGACTTTCCATGTACTGGTTGGCTGCCCCTGGCCCTGGGAAAATGTAAACAAGAGACCTGCTTTCTGATTCTGATCAATTCATCAGGCTTGCACGATAGAACCTGCTCTTTGCATGAAAGAGGATTTGGGATTGGGAATCTAGGACTGTCTGCATGCTGTAACGGACCTTTTTGACGGAGTGACCCTGTATATATTGGTCTGTGTTGCACTAAGTAAACAGTTTGCATTTGTTTAATTCAGTTTTTCCTGAATGCAGTGACTATCCCGTGCCCAGCCCACCCCAACATGTTTGAAGTGAGGAGTGGGGGTTCCCCTGTTCTGGGTTTTCCTTGTGCTGCCTTGATCAGGTCAGCATCAGGCACGGTTGTGAGGTGCATGGTTTGCCCCTGTGTCATGCCCTCCTCCTCCCTCCCAAGCACTCCAGGATGCTTGGTGGCCTCTTGGTGTCTCCTATCCCTGGGGTCCTCTGATGCTGAGGGCTTCGCTGGTCTGGAGGCGGAGCTCTGGGATCTCATTTACACGTAGATGTTTGTGACTCAGGGCCACCTCTTCATTCTCGGAAAGAGCTTTAAAAGTGAATGTCTAAGAGAACAAAACTAGACCCAAAGGAATAGCTCTCTAGTGGGAGACTGAAACTTATGTTTAGGGAAGATAGCTTTAGACAGGGTGAGCTTGGGCCCTGTGCTTTCTCAAAAGCTACTCTGCCCAAGAAGTGTCCTGCTTGTACCTATTACCCTCATGTGAAGTCTCCCTTGACAAAGACTTAGGAGACCACACAACATGGCTCACTAAATGACTATGTTGTGTTTGTCCTGCTGGTGCTGTAGGGTGCGACCAGAACCCAGAACTCAGTACCATTGCATTGGCTTCTTCTTCCCCCAATCTCTGTCTTCATTTCTTCCTCGTATGTCGGAGTACTTGCTCTGCTCTGATCATTGCCTCCTCCGGTTGTCGTGTGGTGGCACATACCTGTGACTCCTTTTGTTCTGGGAGGCTGAGGCTGGGGGATCAAAGTTCAATCCCAGCTTGGGCAACTTAGTGATGTGCTGAGACCCTGTCTCAAAAAGTCACAAAGGGCTGGGAATGTAGCTCAGTGTCAAGGACCTGGGTGCAATCCCTAGTATACTTAAATAAAGTTCTCTATGGATAGAGACCTACATCTATAGCAGCAGTAAAAATATTTTGTTAATATTAATTCTGACTTCCTGTGTCCTATGTCTTTAGAGCAGCCATTGAGATAGCCATTGGTAGTAAGCACTCATTTTGTGCAGGGACCACACTTAGGTCTTAGGTCTTGTAAGACTTGTGGTGAAAAAAACAAAACAAAACAGTGGAACACCTCTCCTCATCCAGGTTCCCTTGCTGTGGAGGCTCAGGTAGATGCAAGAGGAGGAAGGAAAGAGAGGACTGAGGTGGACTCTGGCTGCTGCTCTCAGCCTGGCTTTGCCTCCTTACTGCTCCGAGCTTCCCAGGTTCCATTCAGGCTGAGCACCACAGTGGAATTTAGGAGCAGTGAGAAGCTGAATTTTTCTTCCCCATTACCTCATCCCAAGCCAGCTATGGTGCTCCCTTCATATGGCCACGTTCTCTAGCTCTGGTGAAGGTTCCAGAAGCTTCTGGCCTCCTCTGCCTGAGGACTCAGGGTTATGACAGCTTCTTCTGTTGTCAGCCCCTGGGCCCTTCCACCATCCTCCTCTGGTCTCTACACCCTGTGTTCTGCTGTGAAAATTCTCTGCCTCTGCCTTTGATTTTTGAGTATGCAATTAAGTGTTGCTGCATTTAGGCACAAAGTGGTATGGCAAATATCTAGATATCTTTCTCATCTTGCATAATGGAAATTCTAAACCTGTAAAACATCTCCTCATTGCCATCTCTCCCAGCCCCCTGCTGCCTGCTCCTCTAGGCCGGAGTTCAAGATACCGCACATAAGTGGAATTGTGTAGAATTTGATTCTTCCAGGTTGCCATGTATAGCAGCATCTCCTTTAAAAAAAAAAAATACTGAGTAATATTCCAGTGTGCTTACCAAAATCATCACCTTTTATGTATCCAGTCATCCATCCATTGATAGATACTCCTATCTTGAGTGTTGTAAATAACACTGCAATAAACATGAGTGTGCAGATATCTCTTTGAGATATTGATTTTTGGGGGGATATATGCTTCCACGTGGGCCTCCTGGGTCACAAGGTATAATTCTATTTTTCCACTCTTTGGGGAGCCTCCATGCTGTTTTCCATAGCGGTCTAGCCAGCATATATGCCCATGCAAATATGCGAGAGTTTCCATTTCTCTGCCTCCTTGCCAGCCCTTGTTATCTTACGTGTCTCTGTCCTTTGCCTTTTGTTTTGGACAGCAGCCATCCTAACAGGTGTAGGTGATGCCTCACTGTGGTTTTGATTTGCATTTCCCTGATGCTTCATGATGCTGAACACCTTTTTGTGTATCCGCTGATCACTTAAATATCTTCATTGGATAAATGTCTGCTCTACCTCTTTGCCCAGTTCTCAATGAGGCTGTTGAGTTAAATTGTCCTTTTGAAGAACTCTCCTTGGTTATTTGTTTGGGTGCTATTCTGTGTTTTGCTGGGGCCCTGACTGGCAGGTAGGCCCATCCTCAGCTCAGGAGACAGCTTGACTGAGACCCACCTCTGCCCCTGCTGTGGCTCTCTGAGGGGACAGCTGAGAGCCTGGGTTGGGATGGAGGTAGGTTGGTGAAGGCGGGTTTGACCTCTACCAGGCAGGGCTATGGGCTTCCCTATCATGTTCCAGGTAGCCCCTCCATGTCTTTTGTTGCAGGAAAACCTGCTTGCACTGGCAAGCCCACATTCTGGGCACACGTATTGGGCGCCCAGATGGTGCCTGTATTTACAAAAGCCCAGCACACTGACAGGACCTGCAGACGCATGGGTAAATATTTTGCCTTTCCTCCTAGGCAATATTTGAATCTTTCAGATTTAATTGCTGTCAAAGGCAGGATGTTAAAAATCCCCAAAAAGCAAACAGTGAGGGCCTCCAACGGGCTGCTCCTGCTGCCCCAGGCCAGCCCCCTGCCATCCACCATTGCCTGTTCCCTGGTTTCTTGCTCTTGTGGTGGGTCACATGGCCTCTTATCTCTTTGGCTGCATGGCCTCAGGTGCGGAGTTCAGGGAGCTTGGTCTAGCTTCCTGGAAGCCTGTGTGTGTGACAACTTCTTGAGTTTGTGTTGAGGCCAAGATAGCCTGACCTCAGCTAAGAAATCAGGAACTTTTCTCAGACACAGTGACAGGTACAAATCTGGTCATCACCTATGAAATCTGGTTTTGTGTTCCAGGCTGGGTCTAGGGAATATTTTGTTTGATCTTGAAGTGACTGCATGTAGGACAGTGGCTAGATTCTATAGCACTGTTGTACAGATTAGATAAAACAGTTCCCTCTGGCAAAGGCAGTCCTGGCCTTCACCTTACCAGGATGCAAAGTCTGGCAAGAGACAGCAGCTCAATGTCAGCACCCAAGTATTGAGGAAATATTCTTGTACGGGGCACAACCTGCCCAGCCGTACCTGTCCAAGGCAGTTGCTGACGACGTTCTTGTTATCGCCTTCTACTCACATTACTTCTTTTCTACGCCCACCCAACCCTTTCACCTCCTATAACCACTGATCTACTCGCCCCTTGGATTACATTTGCTCAATGAGTGAGATGCTGTTCTGGGATCACGTTTGGTTTTCTCCTCCCTCACTGTGATTGATTGTCTCTCCATACATTGTCCAGACAGGGATGAGGATTGACTGTAGGCTCCCCGAGTTCTGTAGCAGTCATCTCCTTTCACTGATTACCTCAATTATTTGCCTCAATTATTTCCCTCGCAATTAATAAAAACAGTTGGTTTCTTTCCCACTGTTGTCTGACCAAGGCCGTCTCATAGTATTCACGCCTTCCTTTGGAGCGCTTGGTGTAGGTGCTTACCTTGTTGTGTTGGGGGCTGGGGGATAAAGATAAATGAGTAAGACAACATCCCTGCCCTTGAGGAACTCATAATCTAGTGGGGGAGTGATGCGTGTAAACAGATAAATCACAGCCCATGGTGCGGTTTGTAAGGAGGAAGCTCAGGGAGTGGAGGGGAGGAGGGAGAAGCCCAGGTGAGCGCTCCTGTTGGGGGCTGCTGGGCATCTCCTAGATGCAAACCTGGCTTTCCTGGTGCTACCATTTGCATCCTCTCTGATGACAATCATCATTCTCAGGAGATAGGGAGGAGCTGGAGACAGGTGTAAAGGGCAGTGGTCCACTCAGGGTGTCAGCAGCAGCTTGGGAGTCGGAAGGCTGGGGCTGGCAGGGAGCTGGAGTGGAGCCTGGGAGGATTAATGCCTCAGGAGTGTGAGGTTTCTCCCTTGTGCACAAAGGACAGTGGAGGCCTCTGAGCAGAGGGTGGCCTGGAAAGGGAGACTCTCGTTGAATTACCCTGGGTTCTGTTCCTGGCACAATCACTTCCTGAAGGAGATTGTGTAATCTTAAGGGGACCTTTCTCATTTCAAAAACAGAGATGGTGATATCTGCAACTCAGTCATGGGGTCTCCTGGGTGGTGGGGCAGGTCTGACTCCAGGAATGGGCCCCAGGGGTGTTGGGAATGCTGGCTTCTTCAGCTCTCAGGGGAGTCTGGTCAGGGGCCACCTTGTCTGTTTATCCCAAGGTGTGTTCTAAATGTCCTCTCTGTGAGCTTCAGGACAAGTTGGGAACCACTGGCCTATAAAGCAGCTGGCACGCTTCTCCTACTAAGTTCCCACAAAATGTGGCTGTCACTGAACAATGGAGACCCATTAGCGAAATCTATTGGTAGGTGACGTTGTCACTGTGTGAACATGGGAGCGTATACTTTCCAGATGAAGGTGGCAGTGACATCAGCAAGGGATGCCTTCTTAGGTAACCATCATCATACTTTCAGCCTGGCTTTTGAATGTGGTTAGGATGTATGTCATTATATCAGAACAACTGCCATGGATGAAGTGGGGACTGCAAGGAGACACCAGACTCCGGGGACATTTCTGAAGTAGTGCTGACAGAATTTGGTGGGCCCTTTGATGTCAGCAAGAGGTGGCACCATTAGGGAGCAGGAGATATTGGGGCTGCTCCTGTAGCCTAGGCGCCGAGTGATGCTATCTGTGGACTGTGTGCTGGAATTTGGGTTAGTCTGAGTGGAAGAAGTGGGCCTTACGCTAGATGCTTCTTCAAGTTGTGCTAGCCAAGGAAGCAGGATGACAGAATGCAGGGAAGGGCAGGAGGTGTGCTTGGGGGAAGCTGGGGGCCTGTGAGAGGCTGCGGGAGGCCTCTGGGCTAAGGAGATAGACACAGGAAGTTTGAAAAAAGTAGAGGTAAAGAGTCCATACCACTTTCCAAATCTTTGTCTCTTCAAATAGAGTCTGTCCCATTTGAGGAATGTCTGCCAATAACTGGGAACTGGGCAGTTGTCCAGATATGATTTACAATAAAGCATCGGTTTCACAAGGCACCGTCTAAATTATTGCACTCCACCAATTGCCAGGTTCCCTGCTGACAGTGGGCCGGAGGGNGGGGGGGGGTCAAACAATTCAATCAGGTGCCACCCGTTATAAATTGAAAATCAGTGGGGTGCAAAATGGATTACCATCAAAATCCATTCAGGTGCAAAACCAAATTTCAAAACCCCTAACCTTAAAAAAATCACTCCTTTCCTGATTCTTCACAATGCCCTGACATTGAGTTTTAATATTCCCCAGATATAAGCAATTGTCAATAGCAATGCCTGCAGGGCACCAAATGTACAAGGGAGGAACTCTGAATCAGGCCTTCCTTTTGGAATTTGCAAATACTGTGGAGTTTTGAAACGATGCATTGGTAATTCTGTTAGCAGTTTCTAAGGCAGCAGTTCTCAAACTAAAGCACACAGCAGAATCAGCTGGAAGGCTGAATAAAACTCAGCTGGGCTTTCCCTTGGAGTTTTTGGCTCTGGGATTGGGTCTGAGAATTTGCACATCTAGCAAGTTCCTGGAGAATGTTAGTGCTGCTGAGCCCGAGGCCATGCTTCGAGAATCTCGGCCCTAAAATAATGATTTAACTGGCAAAGTCTGCTCTGATTTGATAATAGGTTGGACTGGGTGTTGAGTGAAGGTACCATGATTGTGTCCCGGAAGCCTGAGAAGAGACTAGTTGAAAGAGAGGGAGATTGACTTGACTACTTCACGGTCAGAGGTGAGGTTGGAGGGGACTGGGGAGGCTGGTGAGAGGAAGGGAAGAGATTTCCTGCAACCAGCTCCCTGTGCAGAAGGTGGAAGGCAGCATTTGTACTAAAAGCAAATGCTACCACGAGGGCCAAGCCTGGCCTCTCCTAGTCCAGGGTGGAAACTATTGATTTTTTTTTTTTAATTGATCGGTTTTGATGCCAAACTTCAATTTGAGAGTTGGTTTTATTAAGAAGTTTAGAAAAACAAGGGTACTCCTCTACTTTTTTTTTTTTTAAAGCTAGCTCCTAGCAGCCTAAACATTGACTCTTTCCACCTCTACATTATCTCGGAGGTGTATTTTAAAAAATAAACCAAAGGTCTTTGATTGTGGTTCTTTTCTTTCCCTCTTTTTGAGCCAAAGCAGCTCATCTGTTTTATATAAAGCAGATGTCACAAGCCCGCTATGAAGTGACTCTCTGTCCAGGCTGGCAAAATGGAACCAGAGCTGCTCTGGAGACGGTTGCAATGTCATTAACACGCGGGCCCCTCTCTTTTCCAGGAGAAATCGAGCGATGCACGTACATCAAGTACCACTACTCCTCAGCAACCATCCCCAGGAACCTCACGTTCAACATCACGAAGACCATCCGTCAGGACGAGTGGCATGCCCTGCGTGAGTGTGCCCCAGCTTCGGTGGCTGGGCCTGCATGTGACCTTACCCCTGGAGTGGTGGGGGCGCTGGATACTCTGCCTTCTGGGAGCTGTGGACAGTCTCAGGACATTGTTCTGGGCAGAACTGCCTCAGTTAGTTTTGGTTGGATTAAAGATTTGGGGAGCTTTTAAAAACAACACTCAAACCAAAACTAACAAACAAAAACAAGTCACTGGCAGTCAGATGATAATCCTACCCGCACCTTCTTGGTAGGCGTTTAAGATTTCACCTACCCAATTGAACTTGCTCGTGGGACTTAACTTAATCCAGCATGTCTCCAGGATTATGGGAATATTATCATGGCAACCTAGGAGCACCTTGTGATCATTTGTAAAGGGCAGAAGGAGCTGGTTTGCAGGTGGTGGAACTTTGGGTGGGGCGTGAAGCAGGTGGATCTTATATCAACTACAAATTTCCAATTATGGGCTTTGGGCCATGGCTCACCTGTGATTGCTTAGCACAGACAAAATCTGTAGTTGCTCCTGTCGGTTAGGGAATTTCTCAGCCAGGGATCATTAGGACTTAAATTACAATAAGAGGGTGACTTAACAAGCCAACAGAGTTGGCTGGCTATTTTTGCTCTCTGCCCCGTGGGGATCTGCTGCCTGTCCGTGGCACAGGCATCTCCCTCTGCTGGCATAGATCTTCTTGCTGACTCGATTATGAGTAAGCATCTTGCTTCGTCTATTGCACCGGTCAGATGTTCCTTTTCTACTTGTTTTTTTCACTCAACAAGCCAGAGTGAAGATGCAGTTTACACTTATAGGCAAAGGAATGTCTTATTATTTCTTGCTCTCAGGAATCCCTTACATGAGGAATTTGAAGAAAGCAGCTGTTCAGGCTGAAACATCTTTCTTTATTGTTGCCTAGTTTTGTTTGCATGTACGGGGTGTGTGTTTTTTTTTTTTTTTTTT
>NDGN011438220.1:0-11064 GCA_002564285.1 Tympanoctomys barrerae
ATATATATATATATATATATATATATATATATAGTAATTAAGACAGTAATTTCTCTTGGTTCTTTGAAAATGAAGGTTTGTGCTAATATTATTTAGTCAATTTTTCATATCTATATCTTATACTCTGAGAAACTACTTTGAAGACAACAAAATCCAGTGTATTAACCATTGTTACTCTCCTATTATGTTTAGAAATTTTGGTTCATTATTTTTATTGTTTTTTTCTCTTTAAAATAAAAAATAAGTAGAAGGGACTTGATGTGAAATACTTTCCTCAGCAATTTTTTCTGCTGTCTGTGGTTCTCATGGACAAAGTGCATTTTATGGAGGTGAAGAGAATAGACAATATTTGCCCAGAATTGTCCTCTTTCTCCTCTTTGCAAACCCAACCGATGCATTGTGGACCACTCATCAGCAAGGGTTTTACATTGAGTCCTCAAAAGCCTTAAATTCTGTGGAGACACTCAGAGGCTTCAGGGAAGGTGGAGCAAAAGCAAAACAGGTAGGACTTCATATCAACAGATCCCTGAATGCTGCCCCCTTCATCACCTCTTCATTTGGACTCCAAGTGGAGTTCTCCCTGACATCTTACCTTCTGGAGGTCAGGGAGAGGGGTAGTTTTACTTTAAAAGTTAATGAAAACCACTGTCACTCTCCTTCCCTATGACCCTTTTGGCCTCTATAGAGATTGCAAGTTTCTAGAACTAAAGACAGACCTAGCCTTCTGTTCTCTCTCCTGTTGCGGCACTGCCCAAGAGCTGAGGTGCTCAAAAGTTGTGCATCTTGAGGTTGAAGTAACTCTAGAGGTCAATTCCTGCAGCCTTCCAGTCTGTCACAACTTATCGAGAGCAATACAACCACTTCTGTTTAAACACCTCCACAAACAGAGAATTGTCCACCTCAAGAAATCAGCCCAACAGCTCTAATAACTAAAGCCTCCAGGGTGACATAGCCCAAATTAGATCTCCGTGAAACAGATCATTTTGTTTTCTAGGCATGCACAAAGTCTGTGGTCATGCTTCTAGTATTTAAATTCAACTATTGAAGTGCAAGCCTTTCCTTCAACCTAATATTTCTATGTAGGTTCTTTGGTATCCCCACATGAGTCCCTGTTTATCTATATTCTCTTTGAGAAATAAGGTCAAAAATGGAATAATTTAGGTGTGGTTTTAACCAAGAAAACAAAATTAGCCTCAAAACTGCACCAGTCTTAGAAGAACTTAATGATGGTTTTCATTTGTGATTTGTGGCAAATAAACACCAAAGTCTGCAGTTAAGCCATATTCTTCAGTCCTGAATTCAGCCAAGATCTTTTCTCCCTGAATGTGGGATTCTATATCTCTCCCTATTTTATTTCATTCTGCAGTTTTATTCAGTCCCCATAGTGTTTCAGAAAAATCCAACACACTCAGCATAGTTTTTTGACTTACCCCGAATTGAAAAATGAGAAAGTTAATTTATAATGCTCTGTGTCAACTGGCACCCACATTGTGTGAGTACTAATCACTGCTGTGTCACACCACTTAAGAAGTTAGTCAGTATATTAGAAAATGATAAGTGGTTCCCTTGATTTGTTGTGGAAAAGGAAAGAATAAATAAAGCCAGGATTAACTTCTGGCACTCTTGTAGACACTGAGGATATGCTAGCATATAGAACAAAAGTTCATCACGATAATGTTTACATTTTTAGGGGACCCACACAATACACAAATAAATATATTCTTTCCAGGGAGCATGAGATCTAGAAAGAAAATTAGAGCAGAGTCGAATTCATGGAATTGCAGGGTTCAGGCAAAGTAAATATACTTTTGTTCTTTAATTGACTTAACAGAAAACACAACAATACTCCATGTTTCATGTAGTATTTTAAAAGAAACCCAATTTTAAGACATTTTATTAGCATTTAATTAAAATAAATGTATTGAAAGTGAACAATGTCAACAACATTGGTACTACCAAATCATTACTGATGTCTTTGACCCTAATACTATTTGAGGCCTAGGTAGACAGAAATGAAATGGAATATGAATGTAATAAACTATATTTTATGCAGCCTTTATCTTTTTGATAATATATGCACATTAGCAATGTGTACAAGAAGGCTGTAAGATGTTCAGCTAAAGTGCTATACCAAAGATGTAAAAGGGCCCTCTACCAATTATGTGGCCCTGCAAGTCCTTCTGTTTACCAAATTAAAATAAGCAAGATCTCAATGAGTGTCTCTAAGCAAGGGATAGATTCAGCTAAAACAAAAGGAAAAAGAAAAGAAAAACAGTAACAGAGTATTAGTGACCAAAGTAAGAAAATCAGTGCACTCTAGAAGATGCATAATATCATTTGGTCTTGCTAGATCAATGCAACTCACTCCAACCCCAGCCCAGGCCTGGTGTGTGTGTGTGTGTGTGAGAACTTCTGCTCTGCCAAGCCCACTGGGTCCCCTCCAGCCCCAACCCAGGCCTAGCGTGGGGGGTGGGGGGGATGATCTCCATACCCGTGGGAACTTCCTCCACCACATAGGCCTGGTGTGAAACTCTGTGGCTGAAGTCCCTGCAGAGAGGCCAGGGGCCAGACACACCCAGCTAATCCAGGAGCAGAACACCTTGCCAGAGGGGCAAAGCAAGTTCATTTCCAAGGGTTGCAGCAGGAAGAAGCTCAGCACAGCAGCCAAACCCAAGCCAGGCATATCTGGATGAGTTCCAACTCTATAGATCCAGACCTGGTAAGCTAGACCCAGATCCATGAGACTGTCCTCTCTCTTTTTCTCTTGATCTACAGAGGGGCAACAGGTAACCAGGTAAGCTAGTCTGCCTGGAAGACCCAGGTACATCAAGCAGAGGTGATCAGACAGAACCTAGGAGAACTAACTTAATTACAAATTTCCAATTTAATATCTGCTTAGCTACACAGACATAATGTTTGCTCTTACTGTCTAGATCAGTGCAACTCAGTCAATTAGTCAGGCAACAACACTGGAAGTGGGTAACATGACACAGAGCCCTATTTTTTAATTCACACATAATAATCCAATTACAATCAGACAACCTATAAAGCAAAGGCTTTGAATCCATTAAAACAGCATACATTTTACTATAACACAAAAGTGAAATCATTATAGGCATATATTTTTCTTTAGAGTGCACAATTTAAGAAACCTTCACAACACTTCACACTTTCAAAGTAGAGAAAAGTAAACTGCTCCACTTCAGCCACAGCTCCAGTCCAGCCCCAAGGTCCCCCATGGGCAGTCTTGCTCTATCACTGCCACCTCAATCATTCAGACTCTGCACCTCTGCCCAACCTTGGTTCAGCCACTCTACTCGTGGCTCTGCTACAGAAGATTTGGCAGATTATCTGCTTCCAAAGGCAGAATACAGGGCAGTAGGGCAGTAAGACACTCTCTCCTGAGAGTCATTAAGTGTTATTCGCCTAATTATAACAATGTACACAAAGCCTTTTTGACTTAACATTGCTTCTGAATGCAGTGGTGCATGCCTATGATCCTCAAACTCTTAGAGACTAAGGTTAGAAGATTGCACAGTCAAGCTCAGCCTGGGCAATTTAGTTACTTGGTGAGAACCTATTTCAAAATTTTAATTCATCAAATGGACTAAGGTTGTAGCTCAGTGCAAAGCTCCAAGCTGAATCCCTAATACATACATACGTGTGTGTGTGTGTGTGTGCACGTGCGCATGTACACGTGTATTCTTCCTAGAAGTGAAATAACAAAAGCTACTAAAAGAAGTGAAAAAGCTACTTAAAAAAATGAAAAACCTACTTTAAAAAAGTATAAAAGCTACTGCTGTACTCTTACAAAGCCACATTTTCACTTTTCTTCTCAATCCTTGTCAGTAAATCTGTCACAGGTCCTATGCCCGGGGAGTTTGTTATGTGGCCAAGACGACAACACACAGAACCCTGAGAGCATTTGGAGAAAAGGGAGAGGAGACAAAGTCAGGCGAGTCCCATATAGAGGCTGGAATAACCCACAACTGCCTCCAAAAGGCAGTGGCATGGGACTGGGCAGGGAAGAGATGAAGCATGGCTGAAGGAGGGTATTCATTCAAGGAAACGTGTATCCAGGTGCAGAGAAAGAAGTATTTGTGGCATGCAAGGTGGCAAGCAGGAAACCAGCTCTCCTGCAGCCCTGAGTTTTGCTTTGATGGAAACCTAGGCCCTCTGTGCAGACTCCACCCCGGAGTCACCATGGCTTACAGAGAAATTCCCTTGTGGAGAAAAATAACTCATGTGGCCCTCTGCCCATCACTGCCACCATAAAGCAATCAGGGACAGAAATTAAGAGAAAATAACTCATTTCCTCATCCTTTGCAACAGTTTTCCAAGGGCAATTTTGTAAATTAAAATTTATCTGGTGTTGGGATATGGGAGAATTTCTTTACTAAACAGCAGGTCTCTTAATTTGAAGGAAATATCCACAGACACATGCACTTAAAGAGATTACGCTCAATTCTCCAGGGTCCCATGGCATCCTTCATGGACCAGAGTGGAAAATCCGAGTTCTAATAGCCGTAGCCATGTGTTACCTGTCTTCAATGAAAAAGACTCTACATTGCCAAGAATTTAAGCCAAGAAAGGCCATAAAAGATGTATTTCTCCTTCAAGGTGAGGGAGTGGGCATAAAGCTGTTCTGTCTGAGATTTCTGAAGCTGCTTGTGCAAGAGTTGGATTGTGAATTTGACTGGAAGCCAATTGTAAGGCAACAGTGCTGAAAACCCATTTATGTCCCCATGCCAACCTGTATGCATGGCATCATTGTGGACAAAGCTGGTGATCACAATTGCATCACAAAATAAACACTAAACTCAAACACCATGATGGCCCAAGATTTTTCCAAAGAAAGCTTCCAATATGCAGCAACATGAGCACTAGACAGTGCCCATTTGTGCTGCCAGAGGTTCTCTTCTCCTAGTAGGTGCAGGGAAGTCTTCTCTGATGAAAAGTAGTTAATTCCAAGGTTCCAGGAGTCTTGGACTCATTTTTCCAGCATGCAGGGAGAGTAGTGGACAAACCATGCAAAGGGAAGAATTCCAAGGACTCTTTTAATCCAACTCTAACCTACAGAAGAACCAAAATACTCTTTCACTGTTGTTCTTTCCCAAAATAAGGGTTTGCTTCCCTGTCTGCCCTTTTACAAACCTCTGTCTTACTATTTCCAAAGCAAATCTACCTTGGAAAGCTACTCAAATCATACCTCCTAGGATATACTGAAACACTGTAGCCTCCACAGCATCACACCTGACAATCCTCCTTCCCTAGAGTGGTCTTTCCTGCTCCCTAGGTTATCTAAATAAAATACACTTCAAACAGCTCTTTCTCAGGGAACATCCCTGATCCCCAGCAGTCTCATTGAAAGCTCCCTGCACTGTGGCTGCCAGTTTCAATAACAAGTGGCATGAAGTAACAACTCTTAGCTTTGTGTAGGAAGTCCTGCCTTATATAGTTATTAGGATAAGTAACTCCCTAACTAACTCAAAGTTTGCAGAGAGGATGGGCCAGTTCTGATGTATCTTTTTATGTCGAAACACATGAATTTCTTTGTTTAGATACTTGACCATTGATTCTTCCAGTCAATGTAAATACAAATTAGGACACAAGTTGTTTGGCATTTGGAGCATTTGCTGATTAAATCAGATATGATGAAAAACAAATTTCTCTAGGCATCATGGTTAACCTTTGTGCACAAAACATCTCTTTACTTTTTATGGGACCCAAGATGCACTTAGTTATGAATGATAGCTAGTGTGGTGAACATGTACAGCCTATGTAGATCCTACTGTTGACTGGTGTGGTAATGCCAAATAGAAAAGAATAAAAAGAGGCATATTTCAAACTGTTGTGAGGGCTGCAGGTTATTATAGGCTTCTGCTACTAGGACATCTCAGACATTGACCTGGGATTCATCCAATTCAAGTAGTGATCTATGGAGTTTTGGGGTGGAAGCTCATGGTCAGAATGAGGAAGAAATGCCCATATCAACCTATTTCTATCCCAACTTCTTTCCTTGTTTCCTCTATATCCTCCGCTGGATGACTGTTTTTCATTTCAATATTGGTGTTGCCTGTCAAAGAAAAAGAGATATCTTTCCATTTTTTGATGTCTTCTTCAGTGGTTTTTTTTTTCAGAGTTCTATAGTTTTTATTATAGAGTCTTTCACTTATTGTGGTTGGTTAATTCCTAAGTACTTAATTTTTCTTGAAACTATTTGGAGTGGCACTTACTCCCTAATTTCTTTTCTTGGTGAGTTCATCATTGGTGTCAAAAGTACAGAAACACTGAAATGACACCCAGGATTTGGAGGCAAATTTATTTTACATTGATAGGCACTTCTTGAGATCATTTCCAAAATATCAGGTCCTGATCTTTGATAGTCTAAGGCTTATATGGGATAAGCAAGCAGAAAGTACAGAGGCAGAATGGCTTTTCAATGGGGGATTGGATCTTACACTATGCATCATAGTGACCAGCCATGCATCACATTGAGCAGCCAATTCTAAGAAACAAAAATAGCAAGAACTGTAACTGAAACTGTTACCTGGACAACTAACAAACTGAGGGATACTCAGGGTGGGGTGCAGTCACCTTCTTCTATATTTCCCCCTCTTTTAATTTCCCTGGTAAACCTTTTCTGGGCATGTTACATGTGATTTTTCTAAGACAAGTCCAACTAGGAGCAATAGCACTGAGTTTGTCAGTGATCCTAGGATGGGCCTTCGCCAAGGTCTCTAAGACTGAAAATATCCACCAGGAGTTTCTGGTTTATTTCCCTGATTATAGGTTTTCTCCCTAAGTTGACTCCGACGAAGGAGTGAAGGACTTAATCTGATCTAGGAACATGTCCAATGTGCCTCCGACACTCACCAAATCTTGGTCAAGTGTTTGATTGATTATTTTGTCCTCTTGGGGCAATAATTCATAGAATTTAAGGTAAAAACCACAGCTAGTAGGGGGACAGGGAAGCAAGGACTGGGATAATCAGCCTGAGAATACACAAAAATCAAGGGGAATAAGCATGAGTAATCCTGGATAATTAATATGCATCTGGGTTATATGTGTGTGCTAGAGTGTCTATAGGTATAGCTGATCTTTTAGCTAAACTCTTGTGGAGCTAGTTACAAGATGTTTCTGTAGGGTTATGTTTTATTTCTTTACCTCTTTCAGAACACTGTGACCTGCATACTGTATGTAATTTTTATTTAGTCTTTAGAAGTTCTGCCTGCTCTGAGTTATCTTTGCTACAAATGCAGGCCCATTATCACTACCAATGGGCAAGATGAGGTGATATCTAGTGACAGCAGAACCCTACAAACTTCTTCTGTCTTGGCCAGTCTGAGTAGGTGCAAATGAGCAGCACTAGGTCAGGCCAAGTGGAGATCAGGGCCAGGGACATAGACGCTAAAGCCTGAACTGGATGCAGAGGTACAAGTGCCTGGGATTTGGCTTGAGTTTACAGAACAATTGGTGGGGGCAGATCTAGCTCTGCTCTTCTAGGAGTATTGAGTAAAAATTTTCTGGCTGGGGTTGATGTTTCAGTCAACTCCTGATCCCCTGGTGTCTGGACTAAATTATTTTGCACTGGTGGCAGGTGTCCAAACAGCAGCATGAAGCAGTATGGGGAGAGCTTTGGCCAAAAGAGCTTTGTCCAAGGGGACAACAGCCTATCTAGTCAGACTCCATTTGTAACAGATCTACTTCCATCTGTAAACAGGGTGTGCTCAGCATCTATCAGGGGATTTGTTTTGGCTTTGAGAACAGGTCATCCGTCAGTGCAAGGCAGTCATGGTACTAGATGAGGTCCAGCACAGCATGTGGCAACTGGAAAGTTAGGTCTCTGCTTAAAGTGAGCTTGTCAGCTTTTTTAATCAGAAGGATGGTGGCTATTAGAATGTGGAGTCAAAAGGGGAGGCAGTTCTTAACAACGGGATCTCAGTATTCACACAGGTAAGCCACTGGGAACTCCCAGGGGCTGACAGTCTGAGTAAGCATTATTGTTTTTGGGAACTCAATGATCCAGATTCTGTAGAAGCCAACAGCAACAAGAGATTTGGGGAGTGTTTTCTTATAACCAATTACTGCCAGATATTGTAGCACAGCTTTTTTGTCTTTCCAGCAGGCAGCTTTGGTGTCATTAGTCATCTGGGAAACTAGTGAGGTCAGCTGCCAGAGCTTCTCCAAAAGAAGACAAACAAGTTTTCAAACCTCTGGGAGGTTAAGTCCAGGTCAATTAACCTTTGAGTTTAGAACTGGGGTCTTTCTTTTAAAGATGAAGAGGGATAGCTGACAGGAGAAAGTCAAAGGCAGAAGGCTTTTTTTTAGGTTCAGGCAGGTGTACCAGCATGCTGTGAGTGGCAGAAGACTGAGCCAACCTATGTGGACAACTGTGGTGGCATTGGCAGCTCCAAGATCCCAAGCTGGCTTTACAAGCAGGAGAAGTATATCTGGAAAGGTACATTTTAGCAGTTTGACAGTCTATAAGCATTCCTGTGGTTCTGAAACTTCTGGATATGTATTTGAATTCTTTTTTTTTTTTTATTTCAATACTAGGGATGGAACTTAGGACCTTGCACTTGCTAGACAGGTGCTTATGCTGCTGAACTCACCCCTGGTGCCTGTATTTGACTTCTTAGTTGAGCATCTCATAGCTCAACTCCTATGGCTCTCATGCGGGTACCATTTAATGCAGGTGGAAGTTGCCCCAGAAAGGAGTTTCACAATCCACATTCTTGGGAAACCACGACAGCAAGAATAGGCTGTCCTAGAGTAAATGTGCTGGTGGTCTGGCTAAATCTGTTGCAAGAGCCTCCCTGAAGATAGTGGGAGAGTTCTCAAAGCCTTATGCTGGCTCATTCCAAGTGAGCTGGAGCACTCCAAGAAGAGTGTATGAGCTGGGAACCACAGAGTGCAAGGTGACGGCTGTATTGTTGGCAGCACAGCAGTTATCTGTCTCAGGCTGATGCAAGCATCATATTCCTCTCAGGGATTAAATGAGAGGGACTGGCTTGGTGTAAATGAGAAATATATATATATATATATATATATATATATATATATATATTTTTTTTTTAACTCACACAGTTGATCCTAGAAATTGGTACTGCTGTTGATGTTGTTGGTCCCCATTTCAGATGAAGAAGTAGGGACCAAGGTCAAGTGGAAGCCAGACTGACCCAGGAAGGCCACCTGTGTGCCCATCCTGTTGTAGAGAAAATCTACACCAGTTTTTTGGTTTGGGGGAGGAGGAAATTTCCAGTGGCTTAGCATTATCTATGGAGACAGTGAACCAGCAGAGGGTCTGAGTCAGTACAAAACCTGTTCACTAATAAATACGTAACAAAGAAAAGCCATTTAAGAGAGCACCTTTCCTGACCATTTTACAAGGTTATTTAGCTATTTCTAAGACAGGTCAGCATAGAAGACAAGCTGCTCATGGCATGACAGCATGGAAGCTGAGAGCACCCGGGCAGGGAGACACACCTTTCCAAGTCACATCCCAGCTACCCACCTCTCCTAGGATGACCCTACATCCTAATGTCAAATTGGCTATAATATCCTCATAGTCCAATCACCTTCAAAACCTCTGGTGCATCGGACTTTTGGGCAACATCTGGATATAAGCCATACTTTGAAGGCAGAGAGGAGAAAGATACCAGCTGACAAAGACCTGTATAAGCACCACGGGTGTTTATTCATATCCATGGAAGTGGGCTGAGTTCAGAGAGGAATCAGCAGGAAGTGGGCTGAGTTCAGAAATGAATCAGCAGAGAGTAGAGAAAAGCATATAAAGGAGAAGGGAGAAGTTTTCTTCCTTGAGGAATTTGGGAGCAGAGATAGTGTGGTTGTGCTTCTCCAAATGGAGAGTAGAGATACAAGTGTGGTCATGTTTCTTGGGAAGGGCAGTGAAGACAGTCACAGTTTTGTTCTGTGGTCTCCTACTGTCCCTGCTAGTAACAGCCTCACCTGTCAGACATGACACCATGGTATTCTGTTCCTGACCCCCAAAAAGGCTCATGCACATCTTTCTATTCCACCTGTAAGATTTTCCAAAGTTCTAACAGTTTTAGCATTTTTGAAAAGTCCAAGTCCAAATTCTCTTCTGAGACTTAAGGCAAACTCTGTGCTGCAGAGTACCTGTGGAGGTGCAGGGTAAACACTGCCAGCATGTAAAAGCACAAGGTAAAATATTTCCATTCTTAAAGGGAGTGTAGGGGTAGACAAAAACAAGACAAGAGCAAGACTGGAACCCAGCAAGGCAAACATTAAATCCCATAGTTTCATATCTAGCACCCAGAGCAAGCTGTGGTGAGTTGTGAACCCCACAAGGCCTGAGTAGCATTGCTGGTGGTTGTAGCCTTCAGTGCTTTTCTCTGAGGCTGGCTTTGTTCACTCCTTGTGACTTTCCTCAGATGTTCATTTCCACTTTCTCTAACTTTTGGGAGTCTCCAATGAGTTTTTGACTTCACCCCTGCAGCTTTATACAATGTGAAGGGATACATGGCTTGGACTCCCAGTCTCTTCAGCAATCTTGGTGGAAGCCTATCTGACACCATAACTCTTGCATTTTTCATTCCTATAAAACAAGCACCACATGGATGACACCAAGATCTTCAGCCAGCTTGAGCAAAGCATAGTGTAATTGTCTTGAATTTGGGCCATAGAGACCTTTGACTGCCTGGTTAGTGAACCCGGTGAATGGAATCCTGGGAAACAAACTCCCTAGGATGCCACTCAGGAGCAGAGTGCCTGGAGGCTCCCTTCTAGAGGAAAGAAGTCTTTCCTCTAGGCAACTTTGAGCATATAAAGAATAGTAGCCCCCTTTTTATTCCTTATACACCCAACAACCATTTTCTTTACTGTCCTGTTGTAAAACACTTGGCTTCTTTTAATTATTTTTTTATTTTTAAAGAATGAAAAATAGCGATAGAAAAAAAAGCATTAGAAATGATACAAAATTTGATTTTTTTTCTTCTTTTGAACATTTATAACTTCTTTGTTATTGTTTTGGGTTTTTTTTAATGAATCTAACACATTTATATCTGATAATCCAAACAA
>NDGN011438233.1:0-10530 GCA_002564285.1 Tympanoctomys barrerae
TTCCTTCCTTCATTTTGAGTGTGGGGTATTTGTCCCAGCAATGAGTAAAAAGTAACTAAGACAATAGTGATGTATGTGCACCCTTGTTTATAGAAGCACAGTTTGTCATAGCCAAATTGAAAACAACTAAATCAGAAAACCAAATCTGAAAACAATCAAAATCCCCATCACTTGAGGAATGGATGAAAAAGATGTGGTATTTTTATACAATAGAATACTACTCAGCTATAAAGACAAACCGGAAACCTTTGTAGGTAAATGGATGCAACTAGAGGCTATACTCAGTATGAAACAAATCAGACCCACATATGCAAATATCATGTCATCTCCCTAATGCAAGAACCTGAAAAAAGAAATAAAACCTGAAATGTAAAATAGATATAGTGTAACAGAAATAAACTAAACTTAAGTATGAAACAATGAAGATGAGAGGAAGGAGAAAAGATATGAAAAAAGGAAGGGGAAAAAAAGGACATATATTTACAGAATGGCTGACATGATTGTACTAATTTCCATCAATTTTTTGAAAAAAGCAGTTAATGTTTAGAATTTTCTCTTTGACTAACTCTGCATGCAAATATCTTTGATCTGAGCAGCCTCATGGAGGACAGCAATGTGCAATACAAAGTCCATGGTTTGGACTGGCCAAATAGCTCAGCGGATTAAAGCACCTGCAAGCAGGTGCAGGGGGTGGGGAATCTATCCCTAGGCCTGCTGTTCCAGTCCCGCACATGGGGCACGCTGAGATGGCAATTGAGACTAGGTGTGGTGGCTAATGCCTGTAATCCCAGATCTTGGGAGATAACTATGGGTCCAATCTAGTAGTGAGACCCTGAATACCCTATAGACCCTTCCCTAAAAATACAAAGAAAAAAAAAAGAAAAATCCATGGCTGGGTACTTGTCATGGTCTTGTAAATGTTTACCATTTATAATCCCTTTTCCATTGTTATTCTCTCTTTAAAATAAATTTTTTATAAAAGACAAGTAAAAAAATTAAGATTTCTTGAAAGCAAACATTAATGTTATTTGTCCAAATTTGCATAACAACATTAATATGGCAACTGTTAATCTGAGCAACAGACTTGACAATAAAAATTGATAATATAAGAACTACTATTAATTAGCTATTCTGTTTTGAAAATCTATAACATATGTATTGTTGTATGTTACCCGGTTTCTTTTTCTATTTTTACTCTTCAAAATAAAACAAATTAAATTAAAAAATGAATGAATACAATTCTGTTTCATAATTTGTGTTGTCTATTATTTATAGGTGGTGTTTACATCACACTTCAATGTATTAGATGTTTATATGGCCTTTAACAATATTCTGTCAGATGCTAACAATATATATTAAAGTCTTATGCAAATCATGATTTCACACTACAATCTATTCGATGTGTTATCCTCATATCTTTATTTGTTAAAAGTATTTTGTACAGGGTCTCACTATACAACTTGGAATATTAGTGATTCTTTCATCTTCAGCCTCACCAGCTGGGATTACAGGCATGTGTCACCACACCAGGTTTGCTTCAGTGCGCCCACAGGAGTGTGGTTCCAGCGATCTATCCCAGTGCTTGCCCAAACAGGTGCTTAGTCTACTGAGCTACCAGCCCGTTCTTAAAGAAGACTAATGTATTTCATTCTAAATTCTTTGAATAGTTGCTACAGATTAGATGTTTTCATGTCTTGAAGAAAGATGTAGCTTAATTATTAAATTTAGGAATAATTAAAATTTTAAATTAACAATTTCCAGAGATTTTTTTAATTTATTTATTTTTATGTTTTTTTTTCTTTTGCGGAACCGGGGATTGTACTCAGGCCATTGTGCCTGCCAGGGAAGCACTTATTCCACTGAGCCATCTCCCTGGCCCCTCCAGAGATATTTTTAAAACATTATGTATCATACACATATTCAGAGTAATTCACCATACTAAACCATACTTTTTAAATTTATTTCAGTATGAACAGTTTTCTTCAAATCATTTCTCTGAATGTCTGAAGCAAAACGAAATATTAGAATACTGACCATATTTGCATTTGTCAGGGTTTGTGGTACATGCCTCTAATCCCAGCCCTTGCAAAGCTGAGACAGCAGGATGGCCAGTGTTTCCAAACCTGCCTGGGCTACATAGCAAGATCCTGTCTCAAAAAAATGATAACATTCTTATTATGTATTATCTGTTTTATTTTTAGTTTTATTTTTGAATATTAGATTTAAATATTCTTTAGACTTATACTATTTTGGAGTCTTTCAAATATTACTCATAGTCACAGATCTTTTGGTGAAGGTTTCTTACTGTAGCAGGCATTTGAGTGCTCCCAGATGACTTTGACTTTCTGTAGGCTTGATATTGAACTTTTGTAGCTGAAAGCTTATAGTATATCATACAAGATTATGAAAAGATTAAAGTATTTCAGAGTCCTCCAAAACGTCTATCCCTGGAGATCTTTATTGTTCTTTCTTTATACCTTTCTTTGAGGATGGCCATAGTGCATTACTGGTTAATTTCTATTCCTCCAGTGTTCATACATAGATTTCATAACACTCATGGAACTCAACATGAATTTATTTAGGAAGCAGGTTACTGGAGATGCAATTAATTAAAAGGGCTAATACAGTAGGGTGGGCTTAGTGTTCTGATAAGGTCAAACTATTTCTAGATTTTTCACAAATTTAATATTTGTAAGGAGTGACAGACAAAAGGGTTATGTGCATAAACAAGCTCCCATATTTTTTTTACTTTTTCCAGTACAAATCAGCTAATATATCTAATTTCCTTTTGATGTGCCTTACTTATTTTTTGCATTCTACTTCTAAAAGCAAATCCCCAACAGCATTTGAAATTCTTTTCTGCTTTTTCACAGATAAATCCCAAGTGCTGAGGTCATTATTTATTAAAAAGAAGGCCATTAGCAAAAGTATGATGATTAAATGTTGGAATGAACTAATGAACGAACAAAAATATGGGAATAAATCTGGAAGGAATTTTTATCCACTATGGAAATAATGTCTATTCGATGAACCCTAAAGATACATTTAAACGCTTATCAATAGAAAGTCTGTCCCCATAGTAAAAATACACAGACATTTTTCATCCTATATATCAATTCTATTTTCTTCAAATCTTTCCTTTCATCTCTAAAAGGACAATTACCAGTTTTCAAAACATTGAAATCTTTCAGTGAGTGTATAAATATATAGAGAGCAAGTACTCACAAAATTAGGTTTTCCTGAATATTTTACTAGAAATTATTTAATTTTTATTTCTACTAAATTCTCTTGAAATTCAGGCAAAAAAAGCAGTTCTTAAACTGCTATCCTATATCAATCATATAGGCAGTGTTCTTCTGTGCATGTATAAACTGTACCTATTTTATAGAAGCATGATGTATAGGTAAGGCTAATGCAATGATTAGGTAACAGTATAGCCATTACGTAAAATATCTCTAAATCTATACCCCTTATAAACTTTAAACTCAAGGTGAATACCTAAAAAGTTCAAGTTTATGAAATTAAAACTGGGGAAATGCCTGACAGTTTTAGGTTTTCTCCCTAAGACTGCATGCTTTTCTCAGAACTTACATTGCCTGAATCAGACCTCATTTTTAAACACAAAGTCTCCCCACATCATCTGTCATCCATTCTTCCTTCCTGGTTCTCTGTCCCTTGACTTTGACTTTCTGTTTGGTGACTTTTGAAATAAACATAGACCATAGAATGTTACAAAGAAATGCTATTTATGTACCAGTTTGTTCACCTACCTCCCTATGGAAGGATAATTTTAGTTATTTTAATTTTACCTATTAAGGAACATGTCCATCAATTGGTAAGAGTAAATAGTATCAATGTAAGATGGAGAAAGGGTAAAAGGAATACAGTTGAAATACTAGTTTCTATTAGTTTATTGAAAGGAACAGCTAGGGTTTATATTGTTTGACCAAGCTAACATCCCTTTATCTGGTAATCTTAGCTACTACTTTAGAGATAACCATATGCAATATAGTAACTATTGTTAATTTCCTATTATCTTGGTTTGAAATTCTGTATCATTTCTATTGTTTTTTATTTTTCTCTTTAAAATAAAAAGAAATGTGATTGTAAAGGAGAATTAAAGAACAAAATCATGCCTGGTAAGAGAAATCAATCAATTTGATATTTTTGAGGACTGTAGCCAGAGCCCAGGCATCTTAATTAATCACACTACTGTATTAATTGAAAAATGCTTTATTTCATGCTGTGGTGTTTTCATTCAGCAATCTGAAGGTCAGCAATGTCATTCTGAACCTTACAGATGGAAAAATTAAAAACATACATTGCTATTTCTGTTACTCTTGATCATAGTGATCCTATTTAACAACGTATTGTATCACTACAACATAGTAAGTTCTTATAATCAAAAAACTAATAATAGCACTATGAACCTTAGGCTCACCTTAAGGTTCTTTTTCTTTTTCTTGCAAAGAATACATATGCTCCATTTTTTAGTGCATTTATCTTTCTTCTACAGACAATAGAAAAGACTCATCGCATCAGACTCAGAGTCCCAAGTTCATAAGCAGCTGGATATTGGCAATATTATATTAAAACAAGGTGACCTGGTATGAAAAATCATTTGTTTGAATTTTCACAAAGAATTTCACACTAACAGTCTACCCATAAAAATAGAGAAAATTTCTCTCCTTGCACTAGGGGTGCATTGCAGTGTTTCCACAAGATGGAATAATGAAGGGGGAGGAAGCCATTCACCTTCTGTGTGTGCTGACTAAATTTGTACAAGTCCTTAAGGTCTGGTCTTAGATAAACACCCTCTGAGGGTGAAAATTTGTCTTGCCATCTGGCAAGAAAATAAATGAGTAAAATAAATCCTATGAGTTAGATAGCAATTTAAGATTTATAAACAAGGAAAGGCAAGATAATCATCTAATAGCTCTATTTTCAACTGCAAATCACATTTACTATATGTATCTTAATTTTGCAAATGATTTTGCCTCAAAATCAATACCCAGAAACTAAAACATTTTCGTTGATTTTATAAAAAGTAATTTATATATATATATATATATATATATATATATATATATATTTTCCTTAAGAAAGGATCTACAGGATGTTCAGGGTCTCACTACTAAATCAGACTCATAGTGATCTACCTGTTTACATTCTCCCAAGACTGGGATTACAGGCATGTGCCACCATGCCCAGTCTCAATTGTTGTCTCAGGCACCCTGGGGGTGGGGCCAGAATGACAGGCCCAGGGATCAAACTCCCAGCCCCTGAGTCTGCTTCCAGGTGCTTTTATCTACTGAGTTATCTGGCCAGCCTGTAAGACTAAGAGCTTTGATATAATATTACTAGATATTATGATCACTAATAGGAAATATGTTACAGGAAAATTCATGATATACCTTCTGCCTAGTTATAGCCATATCCTGAATGTTATATTTCTGACATTTCTTAGTTTTTAAAACATATTAAATGGAAAATTCAAATTTCTGTGCAAAGGACAAGATAATTTTCCTTTTCTTGTTATTGAAAGAGATCCTTGCCTTTACAAATCATTATGTATTCCAGCTTGGAAATATTTGTTAAACATCTCTGAGGCACTAAATTACATACACTTAACTTATTTGCCAAATATTTATGAGTAACTGCAGTTAAAGATGATAAGCTCTTATAGGACAGACTGTGACACAAGGCATGCTATATCATTACACAAAAATATTAGCAAATTAGTTGAAGAGATAAATAACTAAATCAATGTTAAGGCACATTGAAGTGTATTATTCTTTATTAAAAGCTGTGTTAAACTGCTACAAGTCATCCACAAAGTTTTAACGAGTACAGTGGAGGAAGCAGGATACAGAAAAGAAGTTTCTCTCAATTAAAAAAGTGGATGTGTGTAAATTAGATAAGAAAAATGTAAGAAGCACAGGACTCATAGAAGGGCACCACGACATGCATAATGCATGACTTCAAAGGGTGACTCTGGCAAGCCAGTGAAAGATGAGGACAGTCAGGAATTAAATGTCCAAAGAACTTCAGTCAAATGTTAAGTGATATGCATTTTAGAGAAAGGCAAACAAAGAAAATCACCAAATCAGATTTCAAAAAGAACATTGTGGCTTCTATTGCCAGAGACCTGTGTAACTTACACTATTTTTCACACTGTAATACATTTAAAAAATTCTGTTGCAGGAAAGATAAATTAATTTGAGTCAAAATCAAAAGATCAAATGGTTTTAAAACATCAGATGTTCACAATATGGATCTATCTAAAATTTTAATTTATTATTAATGTGGTCCCATTTTATTCAACTTTAAGAATTTCTCATTTTCATGTTGTGAAATACAAATAATAATGATCATTTCACTATAACATTTAAAACAGCATGACTGAACCACATTGGAAATTGGAAATATACATCTTTTACACTAACAAAAATAAGTAAACAAACTCTGGGCTGGGGAGATAGCTCAGCAGTCTAAGCTCCCGTCTGGCAAGTGCAAAGACCTGAGTTTGATCTCAGTCCCACGTGCCGTGCAGGCTGGAAACCAGGCGTGGTGGCTCATGCCTGTAATCATAGCAATGGGGAGCCTGAGACCATGTAACTAATAAATAAATAAAAATTAAAAACAAAACAAAAATATTCAACTGTATAGTTCATAGAATAAGGATTTGGTGCACATGCCCTACAGGCCTTTTGTATTCAGGGCTAAAAAGCAAATGAAGTCACAGTTAGTTGATGCATCAGTCATGATTGAAATATAAGGAAATTAACACACAGTACAAAGTGACAATACACATGTAAATGTGTGTCAAACATTTAAAAAGAGGCTTTCGAAATTTTTACACATTTCAAACAGACAGATATATTCTTAGGAAGTACAGAAAGCTGTACTTGCATCACAGAAAACAAACCAAACACAGGAATAAAGGGCACTAAGAAAGTTTAGGAGACAAGGTTTTTATTTATTTGTTTGTTTGTTTGTTTGTTTATCTTGTGGTACCATGGATATTTGGAACCTTGTGCTTGCCAGGCAGGCACTTACACAGCTAAGCTATCTAACCTATCTCCCTGGCTCGGGAGGCAGTTTGTCACACCAGTGGGCTTCTGAGAAGGGTCTGTCCAAAGAGCCAGAGCCCCACCTTTTAAAGGGAAAGTGAGTAGCTGTGGCACATGTGTTTGGAGGCTGGGTGACATCCTGCATTGCTGAAGGGGTTTGGACATCTCAAATTACATTATAAGGCCCTCAGCTACAAAGGCTGCAAAGACAGGGAAAGAGGAGTTCGACTCTCTCAGCCTACCTGATGTACACACTTGGTCACGGGGAGCATCCACGGTGGGCTTCTACTGAAAATTTTAATTTTCTCCTTCATTGGGAGATATAAGATCTATCCAATATTTTCAAATATAAAGAAATTGGGCACAAGATGTAACTCTTTCTCAGGTGATAAAATTTTAATATAGAACAAACTAATGGGGAGAATTAGAAACGTGTCACATAACCTGTTTTGGACCAGAACTCCACTCTATCAACAGGCAAAGACAGTCTCACGAGCACCCAGCTTCTAACCGCAACTGATCCAGCAGGTTTGGGTGAAGAAAAAAGACCCTAGTTTTATTTATGGCGCTCACTGTGTTGAATCACCACAAAGCCATTTCTTTTCAAATTGACAAATGATTTTGGAGGAAAATTATCAAATTATTATATCTTAGTTCTAGAAATTTGAATTATAAAAGTTTCCATGTCCTGACTACCACTCTGGTTGAGGGATTTTCTGCATTATCACCCCAGGTTAATTAATGGTGTAATGATCAAATTCATTGATACATTTTGTAATTCTGCTTAAAATTGCTTTTTAAGCAGAGATTGGAACTTTGAAACAGCATTAAACATTAGTGAATTATATTATTTATTATTATTATTATTATTATTATTATTATTATTTTGGTGTCTGGGAATTGAACTCAGGAGCCTGTATTAGCCAGGCAGGTGCTTGTGCCATCGAGCTACAGCCCCTAAAAATCTCCTGCTTCGACACGGAGGTGAATCAAGGGTTGGGATACTCAGTAGTGGACTCATCTTGCAATAAGTTCAGTAGCTGAATGTCCTGTGAGGAGATAAAGCCAGGTTGAAGGTGGCCAGTGAAGCCAGACCAGCAAGAGTGAACTCTCCTTCATGGCTCGTCGTCCGCCTTACTCTGCCTCCAGGCTGCCACGGTGCCATGCTGAGACCCTTCGGTTTTGGAGCCAGACAACCATGATGACTGAACCCACCAAACCTGTGAGCTAAAGAAAGCCTCTTACCTTAATTTCTTCAGGCAGAAAAAAGGAGATGATGATAAGCAGGTAGAATGAGTTAAAATAGTAGAAGATTGGAGTAAGGTAGAATCCTTCTTTACAGACAGTAGGAAAAAGATGTTGGGGTACACCACAGAGGTGAAGCACTTGCCTACCTGTGTAAGACCCCAGCTCAATGGCCAGCTCTAAAGCAGGAAAAGAAAGTATATGGAAAAGGACCCAAAAAATTTATGCTGTGCACCATGACTTTGAATATCCTAACACTTCTTAGACTAGTTGGTTGCAATTACTTTTGCTGCTAATTCATTCTTTTAAATTTTATTTCTTATAAATATCAAATGTATCCTTTTGATAAGAACAAAATACCATCTCATTGTTATTTTACATTTCTCACAACTTGTCTTTTCTCTATTTTATTTGTATCTGAATTATATGTGTTTGAAGGAAAACAGTTTGTGTTTCTCTTCCCTAGCAATGTTTTGACCTGTAAATATGAGAAAACCTTAACAGTGACAGTCCTTTCTTTTTCTCACATAACAAGATCACTTTTCAGTGAAAAATTGTTTTCTTTTCAGAGAAAAAAAAATGTCAGAACATAAGTGGGTGACTTTGAAATAGGAATAATACATAATTACAATTTTATTTTCAGCATTGGTAAGAAGTCTCTAGAATTAGTTTTAAATTGAGTGGAATTTTATATATACTTTAGTTTTGTTATTTTATTATATACTTCCATATTAATCTCACCAAGAAAAATATCTGAAAGGTGCAAATTGTTAAATATATCATTAACATTCTAACTAGATCATGGGCTGCTCCACTAGATCCGCTGCTTCCTGGACATCTGATCTTTTGTCACCAACAGCTCCATACCTGCTGTCTCTGTGCAGCCAGTGTGCGGAGAGTATAGTATCCTCCTTTCCGTTTCACTTTCTCTGGGGGATCCCTTTCAAAGTCATCACCTCAAACTGTCCTTACAGGCTAATAGCTGCAATCTGAGTAACTGTGTCAAAGACAACAATGTGCAATATAAAAATTATGGTTGAACACCTCTGATCTTGTTCTTCTAAATGGGTACTGTTTCTAATGTCTTACCAATTATTATTATAGAACTGCCCTTCTCATATTTAAATGATGACTTACAGAAGCTTTATTTTTCCTCAAGCAGTCAAGGAAGGCCCTTTGTATGTCTCTATTTCTTCTTGCTCCACAGAATAGCTCATTTATTTCTGTCAGTTCTGAGTCCCTGATGACTCTATCAAAAGACGCAGAGATAGAAAAGGGTTGGGGGCCAAAAAAATCATAAATTAAGAAAATTATGTAGGTTTTTTGGAAGCTATGAAAAATTAGTGGATAAAGAAATTATTATTGAATGAAAGAAAAAGAAAATTAGAAAAACTTATAGAGCTTGATGTACTAGTTCATGCATGTATTCCCAACTACTTCAAAGAATAAGGCAGAAGAATTCCAAGTTATTGACTTGGAATTGTTTCATTGCATGTATTATATGATGTTCCTGTATTTTTCTTGGTAAGATTAATATGGAAGCATATAATAAAAGGAAATATGTCTGTTCCTGTATTGATTTACTTGTCCTGACCCAACATTTGTGTCATTACCAAAACACTTATTTCCATATCCTAAAGTCTCAAAAACTATTGCAGTCAATTTGATTAAGAAGTAAGTAGCTCTAGTGAGAATTTTTTTCAAAATAAACAATAAAAATGGTTGGGATATGGCATGTGAGAAGTCCTGAGCTCAATCCCTAGAATCCTATCTTGTTGGAAGGAAGGATAAGAGCAGGGAAGGAAAAGAGGAAAGGAGAGACAGCAAAAAGGCAAGAAACGAGTAAAAGAGAAAACTGCACAAGTTGCCCTAAAACAGTAGTGCAGTGGAAAAATGCAAATGCGTTAAGGTTAAAATAATAAATTCTAAATAAGAAATAATACTTGAATACTTTAATCCCAGTGTGTTGAGTCAGTATTGGAATTACTACATCTAAAGTCTTTGGGGGATGCATTGCTGTTGCCAGCATTGAGTGACAGATACCGGGGCCAGGACCTCTGTGATTTTTGTGACTGTTGTAGAAAAACAAGCTGAGCATAAGGACATAGCATCCTTATTCATGGCAGGAAGCCAAACCTAAACGAACTAGGGGTTGGGGAGATAGCTCAGTAGAATAAGCACTTGCCTGGCAAGCACAGGGTCCTGAGTTCAA
>NDGN011438243.1:0-10684 GCA_002564285.1 Tympanoctomys barrerae
AGAGTATGCAATGTGTTAATTATTGAAACTGTCCTATCAATTTGGTTTGAAACTGTCTCACTGGGGACCAGGGAGATAGCTCAGTGGAAAAAAGCACTTCCCTGGCAAGCGCAAGGGCCTGAGTTCAAGCCCCTGTTCCATCAAAAAACCAAAACAAAACAAAATAAAAAAACAGCAAAAAAATGTGACCCATCCATTAACAGCCTCGGTTGTACGGTATAATAAGCTTCTCTTCTAGAGAGTTAACAATGCAAGTTTGCAGATGAAAAATGAGAGAAAAAGGAGAGCTTCAATGAAACTGTCTCATTGCTATTTGTTTCTCAGTAAAATTATGGATAAGTAAATAAATAAATAATTTTTTAAAAAAAAGAAAAGAAAAAGTGCTGCTGACACCTAACAAAAACAACTGTCTCCTAACTGCTAGGAGGCACGAGGTCAGAGTCCATGAGCACACTGAGCTCGGGGAAAGAGGACAGCACCAGGCAGGAGAACAGCACTCCAGGCCTGTTAGGGCTCTAACCCAATCAGTCGGCTGGAGACCCCTGAAGGGACTGAGAGAGATGCCCATTCTAGCACTATGGAGGACCAATGCCGCAAACTTCCACTCCAGAAGACATTCCAAACAGTAAATATTTTACACATACTTTGAAATATATAGTTTGAGGTCCAAAGGTGGAGGGAAATTTTTAGAACACAACCACCGTCACCAAAAAAAAAGTAGGGAAGCAGGAATCAAGGGGCTTAGGGTGGTACAAAGTTGTCAGGTAGCTTAAGAGTATATGCCAAACTCCAAGTATGAATTTCAGGGTTTCATGTCCATGCAAAGGACAAGTCTGACAGAATCTCCAAAAGTACACGCTAGTAAACACACACTGGAAACGATCACCACACACCAGAGGAAACAAGTCATTATGGGTAACAGTCTATAGAACTATACTCCTCCCAAAACTTCAGACACTGAAATGACTGAATATAGAACAAAAATAAGTAATATGTAACCAATTTAAATATGACCAAGGCAAGAGACAATACCCAAACATTTAAAAACAACAAAGTATCCCCAGCACCACAAAAACAAAAACCAACAAGGGCCAGCCAAATGGCTCAATGGATTAAAGTGCCTGCTTGGGCAGACACACTGGCCAGGGTTCGATACCCGGCCTGCCATGCCAGCCCTGCCCCCGGGGGGGCACTGAGACGGAAAATGAGACTGGGTGTGGAGGCATGCGCCTGTAATCCTAGCTCTTGGAGGCTGAACACAGGCGGATCACTATGAGTCTGATTACGTAGTAAGACCCTGTAGACCCTTACTAAAAATACAAAAAATAAAATAAAATAAAAACCAACAACAAAAAAAATAACAAACAAGAATTCTAGAAATATTCAATCCCTGGCATGCGTGCTGGCCCTGCCCCCAGGGCATGCTGAGATGGGCAAATGAGACTGGGCACGGTGGCACGCACCTGTAACCCCAGCGCTTTGGAGGCTGAAAACAGGAGAATCACTACAAGTCCGATCTGTGTCGTGAGACCCTGTAGTCCCTGTAGTGACATATATATATATATATATATATATATATATATATATATAATATATATTCTAAAAACAAAAAACAAACAAGTAATATTTGAAGAAAATCACCTGAGATAAAAAGAGTTCCAAACATTACTCATAAGTTAGAAAACAAAGGAGACGGGAGAGAGGGGAGAATTGTTACAAAAGAGGAGAGTTAATATGCCTCATTTCTGTTCTTGAAAAAAGTACATATTTGCATGTACTAGTATTTAAATTTAAAAAAAAAAAAAAAAGCCCATTACGCTGTTCCCAGCAGCCCCTGGGACGGGAGTCACTCCACAAGCACAGCTCCCGCCCAGCGAGTAGCGCCTGCCTACCCTGCTTACCACTATTACCATGTTTGCAGTGCTGGGGACTGAACCAAAGACCTCACCTCTGCTGGGCAGCATCCCTGCTCGGAGCTACACTGCTAGCCCCGCTGTATGTGCCTCTGTGATAGCTGAAAGGGAGAAGGTAAAGTGTAGAACAGTGACAGTGAACCTTTTAGAGCTTTCAATGACACAAACAGCCTGCAGGAGAGCAGGGACCGCAGGTGCACCCCTGCTGGCTTGTAAGATCACGTAAGCATCAAGCTAGAGAAGACCAGCATCAGAAATGCTAGACATGAAAAACAAAAGCAACAGATAATCTTGGGTAATAAGGATGGATATGATAGATGGCAATGACTACAAAATGAAGAGCACAGAGGCCCTGGCAAGTAGACCTACTAATGATAAAGGGATAGCACAAAACATAATTACCTCAAGTTATATGCGAGCAGATACCCGAGTGCCACTGATAGATAGGAAAAAAAAAATCAACTAACCTGATAAGCAGAGACTTCTAGGCTAAAAGTTGTGTTTGAGGGTATTAACTTAAGCCACAAGGTTATATACACTCTTCCAAAAGGCAATGAGAGAAACAAAAAGTCCAACATCAGAGACTCAGGACTGGTAGGTTTTAGGAAAAGCCCTGAAGAGGACTTAGGAAGGATTAAAGGCAGAAGAAGCAATGTCAAGTTGGGAGGCCAAGGGCACACGGCCAACAGCACGCAGCCAATGGCAGTAAGGTCCAGAAGGCCGGCAGACACAACCACGGGCGACACCGGCCACCACATAGCTAGTGGCTTCTGTGCAGCTGCAGGCTCACGCTGTGTGCTGGGCCAGGCCCGACTCTGGGCTCTGGGGCCCACACTGACCTGTGGCTTCTAATCCACACGACTGTGGGACACTACCCAGTTCCCCACCTGTGAAAGGGACAGCAGCAGGCTGCTTGGCGGCACTGCTGCAAGGATGCTGAGAGGATGAAATGCAGAAGGCCAGAAGGGTGTGCACGGTCTAGCGTGTCGTCCTCTATGGGGGAAGCCCATTCACAGTTAAAATCAGAGAAGAGGGAGTTTAGGATTAGTGTTTGTATTTGACATAAGCAAATACATGAAAATTAAAATTATTTCTAATATTCTCAAGGAAAAGAATTTAGGCAATCTTAAGTTTAGAATTCCATCAATCTAATGACACAGGTATTTTGAAAAAGAACAGTGGAACATCTGGGAGTTCACTCTAGATTACAAGAAAAAGAAGAAAGCAGAAATTCAGCCCTTAATAAAATCTGAAAAAGAACAAACAGCACACCATTCCCATAAAAGTCAAAAAGTGACTCTCATGGAGAGAAATGGAGCCAGCAGGTAACTTGCAGATACTGCTAAGACATGGCTGGTGACAGGGATAAAGACAGCCAGGGGCGAGCACCTCAAAGCCGGGGGGCCCTGAAATCACCTGCTCTCTGGCTGGAGTGCTGAGGCCCTGTTATCACACAGTCTTTCATCTTCTCTCCATATAATAACAGCAGCCCACAGACAGCCCCTCAGGGTAACTATTCTACCCACTCACAGGCTCCACAGGTTAACAAGCGGTGTCATTTTAGAGTTTGTGAGAATGGAGAAAATATTCCATCTTAACTAGTAATCAACTACATGCAAGTTAAGACATTTTTCCTGCCTATAAAAATTAACACCACTTAAAACTTGCCAGGCGTGGTGGCGCATGTCTGTAATCCCAACACGTGGGGAGGCAGAGGCCGTAGGCTCACTGTGAGTTTGATGCCAGTCTAAACCACATAGCAAGACCCTGTCTCAAAAAACAAAACAAGGGCTGGCCAGGTAGCTCAACACACTAAAGCACCTGCTCAGGCAGAGCACGGTGGCTGGGGTTCAACCATTCCCTGCGTGCGTGTGCTGAGACAGCGATTGAGACTGGGCACGTAGCCGTAGCACGCACCTATAATTCCAGCACTTGGGAGGTTGAAAACAGGAGAATCACTACAGGTCCGATCTACATAGTGAGACCCTGTACTAAATACAAAAAATGAAACAAAAAACTCCCTCCATGTTGTGAAGTTGGGGTAAGGTAGACATTCTCACTTATTACAGGTGTTACACACAAATTGATATAACTCTTTTAAACAAGGAAGTTTGCATATTGACAGGGTAAAAATGCAGATTTAATTTGCTCCAGAAATTTCATGCTTAGGATTTTACCCTAAGGAAAAAAATCACAAAAGTTCTATGCATAAAGAAGTTTTTTATAATAATGAATAACCAGAAACAAACTGGTTTTCCAATATCAGAGAAATAAGACATAATTACAACATATACTCTTTGAGTCAAACATTATGTAGCCACAGAAGTATTTTCTAAGAATTTACAACACAGAAAAAATGCTTATGCCAAAGTAGAAGCTGAGAAACAGCGCATACTAATTATATGTTTTAATCAAGTTTTTAAAATATACGAGAACACTACTTTGAAGGGCACAGTGTAGACTCTAACATTTGGGAAGTTAACGTAACTCCTAGTACTTGAGAATGATTGTAGAGGCTAACGATTTACAATAATTCGCAAGTTTCTGGAGCTTGAGTCTGCAACAGGTGCCAGGTGGCTACGATTCAGGAGTGAGTCACCTGGCGAGTGACACAAGGGGAAGAGTGGGTGACATCTGGTGTCTGGGCCTGTGTCTTTCTGCATGGCCTCCCTGGCCCCTTTCCCAAGGAAGGAAGCAGGGCCACAGAGAGGAGACCTATGCATGTGGACAGCGAGAGCTGAGAAGACATGGCCAGTTGCTGATGTGCTTTAACATCAGCAGCTGAAGACAGCTTATTGTTCTGCCCTCAAATGTGAGAATCTCAATTTTAAAATATTTCACTGGAGGGGGTAGGCGTGGGGAGATGGCTCAGCGACATAAATGCCAGCCTGATAAGCGCAAGTTCCCAAGTTCGATCCCCAGTGCCACCAAAAAAAGAGGGGGGGATTATATCCTGTGGCACTATTTGTGAATGAGGGCATATACAATAATTTTAGAGTATATATTCCAGAAAATCTTAAGTACACATAAAAATGTGTTTTCCATTTATGCCTTTTTACATCTTTAAAATATTCCACAATTACAGGGAAGATAGCAACACATTACGTCTGAAATATACGACCTTTTCTCTTTACTAGCCAAGTAAGCACGTGACAGGGAAACCCGGGCCTCCGCAGAGCAGGCAGGAGGCCGGCTGAGGCGCAGGCTCACCTTGTAGCACCGGTATTTGTACAGAACCACCAGCAGGATGGTCATGACCACGATGACGCTGATCATGATGGCGGCGTTCAGCACGGAGTGCAGGGCTCTCTGGCCCACGGTCTCAGTGTCCTCTGTGAACGGGGTATAGATTCTGAAAGGAAGCAAGACGTACCCCAAGTGACATCCTCTCCAACACCGTAATTTTGTTTTATTTTATTAAACTGACCCAGTTACTTTTTCCCATCTTATCATTATGGCTAAAAAAATTTTAACTAAGAAAAGTAGATTAAAATGCTTCAAAATGTAAAGAAGCACCTGAGACAGGGAGATGAACTCACGTGTGAACCAGGCACTGGCTCCATCTAGTGGCTGCTTTAACTGAAGTAATTACCTCACCAAAAGTTTTCCTCAGTGATCTGCTAAACAACAAGATTTTGTTGCATAAACTACCTTGGCTGACTAGTGGTTTCCACTACAGAGGAAGATAATATGGTTTCCAATTACTGTCTTTCATCCGTAGAGTGCTCGTGATGCAATCCTGACAGCAATCCCCCCTTTGGTTCGCACATTAAAACACTTTCATCTTTTGGAGACAGGGTCTCCCCATGCAGCTCAGGCTGCCCTTGAGCTCACTTTGTAACCCCGCTCTTGAACTTGCAACGATCCTCCTGCCTGAGCCTCCCATGTGCTGGGATTACAGGTGATCCTGTAATGATCATCACCATGCTGAGCAAAATACTTTTATTCTAAATGCTGGTCTCAGCCAAAAGGCTCTATACCTAAGTATGCCGGGATTAAGGGTGGCCCAGCAGACATGCCGCCTAAGGACTCGCCAGAAAAAAGTCCACTCTACTGCAGAGATGCCCTCTACCCTTTTCCTTCCCTGTTGTGTGGATGAAGGTGGGCTCCAGTGTGGACCCTGAAGGGTCAAGGAAGAAGGAAGAGCTGAGTCCTTGATGACCACAAAGCTGACTGCACAAGCATGGGTGGTCTGGCTCCTCCCTGCTCAGTGGGAAGAGAAAAACAGTCCCTGCTGAAAGCAGCTGTTCTGATGCTCTGTAACAGGCTCCGTCGGGAGACTGTCTACGAAGGGCCAGAAGGTAAGTATTTTAAGCCTCGTGGGTTCCAGCCCCTCTACCACCACTCAGCTCTGCCACTGTAGCATAAAAGCAGCTGAGGACAGAATATAAACGAGTGGATGTGGCTGTGGATCCAGTGACCTTATTCACTACAGGAGGAGGGCAGAGAAGGCCTGGGGGCACAGCTTGCCACACCGCATCCTGTGACAGCCCAGCCTCACCCTTACTTAGGCAGCTACCGTCTCCAGCCCTTGCCCTTCCCTCATGTCTTAGCCCAGGCTTTGCTTGCAGAACACCATCAAGTATTTTGGACGCTTTCCAATTTCATCTTCTAAATCTCACTTAAAATTCTTAAGTACCTTCCCCAGCCTTTCAGTAGAGGAGGAAATCACATATTCAATAATGTAAATAAATGTACTTGCAATCTGTGACAACTGAGCCCCCGGGCATTGGGGATTACAGCTGAAGCGGGCTGCCCTGAGTGTAAGGCCAGCCTGGGCTACATAAGCAAGTTCAGTGCCAGCCTGCACTACATAGTGAGACCCCTCTCAAAAAACAAAACAAATAAAAATAGCTCTAGAAGAATTAAGATGAGTGTGATCATTCTGTACTGCTAGCATATATTAATAAAAAACAGAAACTGAAAAAAACAAAAACAGGGCTAGGGAGATAGCTTGGTGGCTTACGCACCCGCCTGGCCAAGCACAAGGACCTGGGTTCAATTCTTGGTACCACATGCCGTGCCAGCCCTGGAACACTAGGCATGCCGTGTCGATCCCCAATCAGGCCTGCTGGCGCGTGCCTGTAACCCCAGCAGTGGGGAGGCTGACACAGGAGGATCACAATGAGCTGGAACTGCATAGTGAGACGCTGTATCAATAAAATAAAATTTTAATAAAATTTATGAAAAACAAAAATAAAACCTAAAGAAAATTTAAGAACTTAAAAAAAGACAGTGCCTTAGCGATGCATCCAGAGAAACCTTTAGACATATGCAGGTCACTTTCCAGGTCCATAAACTGGGGCCCTTGGGACTCTCCCAGCCCTCAGGTTCACCCTCGGGCCGTGATGTCAAGTGCTTCAAGGGACCAAGCGGTGGTAATCAAAACCTCCTGGAAATCTGGGTCTCACAAACAACACACCAGGGTGCGTCCAGCCTACAACTGTACTGCTGAGATCTTGGGCACTGTCCTGTTTCCTGTCTTTTCTAAAACCTGGTTTTTTTTTCCGCTTTTACTTTGATTTTGTTATTAACACAGCATCAGGAGGGGGGTGATGAGACCCTAAAGCCCTGATGAGGGTAAAAATCATTCTAACTTGCTCAATTCCAAATAAATTCTGTTCTAGCCAAGGCCACCTCCAAGCAACAATTCTATAGCACTCACGCCATCACTTAAAGGAAGTGACAGCCCGCGCAACTGCTCGGGCCAGCAGAGCGGACGGCCTCCCTCGTGCTCCTCAATGCAGAGGCCTCATGGTGGCAGTGAAATGCAGGGAAGAAGCCCACCCCGTGAGAACCGCACGCTCGTACGTACAGCTGCCCGTCCTTCCGCGTATAGAAGCTGACTGACTTGATGGTAGCGACGACTACCACCATGCAGAGGGTCACGGGCACAAACAGCATGATGACGTGCTTGGCGCCATATTTCAAAGTCAGCTCCTCATCTTCTTCCTCATCCTGCTCCACCACCTGCCGGGCACCGCCCTGGGCTCGGCCATTAGAAACCGGCTCTGGGTTGCCCGGCCTCCGCCTGTCGCTGTGTTCCTGCCGGTCCCGAGTGTCATTCTAAAAGCATGACAGAAACTTGTCAGTAAATCAGACTCTTGACAACCACAGTATTCCACACCAAAAGCAGAAGATGCCATAGGGAGACCCAGGACGAATAGAAGACTGGAGTTTTAAAACTGGGGCAAGAGAGCGCTGACCTGCAGGGGGCACACACACAGCTCAGCAGGCAACTTTACCGCTCTCCCCAGGTGCAGGGTCCATTTCTTACGGGGGGCTTGGCTTACCCCATTTCCTCCGGTCACCTCCCCAGGGACAACTGTAACATTCCTGGAGGTCTGGCTGCTATAGGACACCTCTGACAAACTTGTATCTACCATAGCTGCAAGGCAGAGTGATCTCACCCTGTAAAATTCACTAAATGCTTCTATCTGCAGTTTTACACCAGTTATGCCCCCAACAAATACAACTTCTTAATAATTAGACCTTAAAACTTGTGAAGTAAGCTAAGCGTGGTAGCACAGCCCTGTGATTCCAGCACTCAGGAGGCTGAGGCAGGAGAATCGATCATTCCAAGCTCCAGACCAGCCTGGGCTACAGAGTGAGCCCAAGGCCAGCCTGAGCTGCATAGCAAGACCCTGTCTCAAAAAGACAAAAATAGGGCCAGGGAGATGAATCAGTGGAATAAGTGCTTCCTTGGCAAGCGCAAGGGCTTGAGTTCAATCCCTGGTTCCAAAAAAAGTCAAAAATAAACAATCCCATGTTCAAGGGTTCTCTCTGCGAATTTCTCATAGTTGCACGTAAAGCTACAGTTACCTTTTAAAGTTAGCTGACCAAACCGTAGGGAGCAATGCCTGGGTAAGCAACACGGGTGGCCCGTGCACCCAGCCCCACACTGCAGAGCCACACTGCAGCCCCCACTGCTGCTACTCGACTACGCACTCACATCTTAACTCCTAAGGGCAGGACGAATGCCAAGAGCACCACCAACAAATGATCAGCAATAGAAATAACAGAAGGGGGAAAAAACAGGCACTCCCGTCACAAACAGGCACACGGGAACGGACAGTCGAAAGCAGCTCACTGAGGCGCTGCCGGCCGGCCGAGCGGGGGGAGCAGGGGCTGGGGAGCTCTGGCTTTGCCACTGTTTGCTGCAGACGCACCTGCACTCCATGCCCAGGATACGTGGCCTGCTTTCAACACTCAGAGCCCCATGACTACCCACACCTCCCAGGAGAGCAGAAGCCACTGTGAGTCTTGAGCCCAGACTTGCTCCACTTCACTGGGGATTGAACCCAGGCCCTTTGTACCAAATGCATTCCAGCAATTTCTTTCTTTCTTTTTTTTTTTTTTTTTTTTAAGATTTCATTCAGTCGCTAAACTGCCCATGCTGGGCTCAAACTTGGAATGCTCATGCCTCCGCCTCCAAGTGCTGGGATTATACACACACCAGCACACTGGCGCAGAAGCTTGTCTTCACTTTTTTCCCCTCTCCACTTTCTGCTGGTGCAGACTGGCTGTGCAGATCAATGGGTTTCATTCTGGCCTGTGCGCACACGCACAGAACATCCTAATCACCTCCCCTCCAGGTCCTTAACCCTTCCCTTAGCTGCAGCTTGTGGGACAATAGGGGCCTCTTCTGATTTAGAGTGGGAGGGTGTCTCTTGATTCATTTTCTTTTTTTTTTTTGCAGGACCAGGGATTGAACTCAGGCCCTTGTGTTTGCCAGGGAAGCCCTTATTCTCCTGAGCCATCTCCCTGGCCCCTCATTTTCTTTCTTTCTTTTTTTTTTTTAATGTATTTGGTACAGGCTCTACAGGGTGCTCAGGGTCTCACTATGTAGATCGGTCTCGTAGTGATCCTCCTGTTTTCAGCCTCCCAAGTCTGGGATTATAAACTCGAGTCACCACACTCGGTCTTAATCACCATCTCAGTGGCCCTGGGGAGCAGGGCCGGCACATACACCGGGGATCGAACCTGGCCGCTGTGCTCTGCTAAGCAGGTGCTTTAGTCTGCTGAGCTACCTGGCCAGCCCTTCTTGCTTCATTTTCACATTCCACAAACAATCCTCTGGGACATCATGAAATTCCACGACATCTCAGATATTCTGCTACAGCAATGCGGAAATTGTTAAGATCTACACTCTGCCCTGTAAAAGTTTGCAATTTAGTTTTAGAAACAGGTTGTAAAGCTTTGCCATGCCAAGGACCTTAGATTCATCCTACAGGAAACAGAATACCATAAAGACTGTCATGGTTAGTCACAGGAAGCGACACAATCACAGATTATATTTCTTTTTTAAGAAATCTGAGTGCTGGACTAAGGAGATGGCTCAGCACTCTAAACACCTGGCTGGCAAGTGCAAGGACCAGGGTTCGATCCCTTGTTCCACATGCCTGTGCTGGCCACTGAGACCGGGAGTGGTGCTGCACACCTATAATCCCAGCAGTGGGGAGGCTGAGACAGGAGGATCACGACAAGTCTGAGCTGCGTAGTGGGACCCTGCACCAAATAAATAAATAAAAGATTAAAAAAAGAAAAAAAGAAGGGCTGGCCAAATAGCTCTGTAGATTAAAGAACCTGCAAGCAGGTGCAGGGGCTGGGGCTTCGATCCCCAAGCCTGCATGCCAGCTCCGCCCTGGGGTGCACTGAGACAGCATGGTGGCATGCACCTATAATCCCAGCTCTTGGGAGGCTGTAAACAGGTGGATCATTATGAAACTGATCTAGTAGTGAGACCTTGAATAACCTGTAGACCCTTCCCT
>NDGN011438246.1:0-12333 GCA_002564285.1 Tympanoctomys barrerae
AGCGATTTGATTTGAAACTGTCTCATTGCTATTTGTTTATCAATAAAATTATGGCAAAAAAGGGGTAATGGTAAAACCCAGTCAGGAATTGGGAAGCATGACACAGCGTGCTCTATAAGAAGGGTAACAGTGGAATTACAATCAGGGATCTCAGCGTGACCATGCTCCTGTTCCTGGCAAGAAAGTCACTTTGATAGCCAATGCACCACACCAGTCTAAGATAGTAAACTCATCAACATCCACATCTGCACCTCACCTCAGGGCCTTTCCTAACAGATTCCTTGCCTTGCTCTCTGCATGGCAGAAAAGCAACATATCCATTTACTTTTTTGTCTCGTTTTCTGGTTGTGCCTTCTCTATGAGGAAGAAAATCATGATGGTTCACAAAAAAGAACTTCATCTTTTTGGTACCTTTCATAGGTGCTTTATGTAAATTATCTTAGATTTAGAGCTTGTTCTTTCTGTCTCCCCTAGTCATTCACCTTCTATTGACATAACTGCTAAGAAGAAAACAGGCCAGACAAATTAAAGTTACTTACAAGCTATTGAAAAGTTGGTTCCAGAGACTCAGAGTGGTGGGTTTAGTGTTCCTTAATCTGTTCCCTCAATTATTTTTTTTTAAATTGATGACCTTTGTTTTATATAACTTTCAATAACTATGCTTTGCACTGTCTGTAGAATCTATGTATATTTAAGATTTTATTAATATATATTTGCAATATATATTTGCAACATTCATCTGAGTTTACAGAGAAACAAATAAGAATCGTATGTCTCCTCAACATTCAAAGGTGATAATCTTGTATAATATTTTTTTCTTTCACCATTTTGTTTATGCTTCCTGTCTTTTGGTTTGGTTTTGTATTTTGAAGCAGGATTTCACTATATAGTTCAGGTTGGTCTTGAACTTACTGTGTAGCCCAGGCTAGCATCAAAGTTATGGTGATTCTCCTGCATCTGCATCTACTTACAGAACTGGGATCACAGGTGTGCACCACCATGCTGAGCTGACACAGTCTTTTGTAAACACAGGTGAATTGGAACCTCACAGTTCTGCATGGCTTTGTCTACTATTTCTGTTCAGCTATCATCATATGGTGAGCATTTATAAAGACATAAAATACTCCTCTGAAACATGATTTGTAAAGGTTATACATTTCCTTTTAAACTTCATTGTATATCTATCCTATTTTGTATATACATATATTTTTTTTACTATAAAATGGTCTTAAATTAAGCAAAATATCAGAGAATAAAGATTCATACTGTTTAGACAAGAGATCATGTCTGCATCTTGTACTGTGAATAACTATAAGGAGAATATTATGCAATGTATTAATTGTTGTAACTGTCCTACTAACCTGTTTTGAAACTGTCTCATTGCTATTTCTTTCTCAATAAAATTAATAAAATTTTTTTAAAATTAGTAATAAACTTCATTGTAAATTTTTTCTATAGGTTTGCAGCTCACAATGCTTGCGTTCATTGTGGGAAATTGGCACATGTACACAACACACCTTAATTATTTTTGCATCCTCTTCCCTTTCTTCCCTTCCCACCTTTTTCTATCCCACTATTTGGCAAGAGATTAAGATCGGGACTAGGATTCAACTTCTCGATCCTAATTGTTATACAGTAGGTGATTTCAACTCACTTACTCTTAGTAACAAAGCTGGCATAAAATTGTGACCTCTTTGGCCCCTTCAGCTTCATCATGTAAGATGACAGCTTGGATAGTAATAGAGGGAAATGAGTGACACCGAAGGTCCTAACTCCAGCGTAGACTGTCCTACGCACACTCTTTCACCCTAATGACAGCTGCAGTAGGAAAATAGAGGGAGCGCAGCTGGCCCCCAGGGGTTGATGCTGTTCGGTTTTATCACTAAGGTGGCTAAAGAATAAAACCCTCCAAAGCCCTCATGGTGTGGACAGTGCCAGCTCTTTCCACCGGCTCTTCACCGGGGCTCCCTCCTCCATCAGAGACAGGGGCCAACGCACCCCATCTCAGCATCACAGGCCTTTTTCCTCTCCACTCCCTTGATTCTTGACATGTGCATCCCCCCTTTTCTCCTCCTATATATTCTTCAAGTCTCAAATATCTCCCCGTGAATGTGAAATTTTCCTTTGCCTTTCACAGTAATCAGTTGATATCTCTTTATTATACTTTTGTGACTTATTTGCTTATATTCCATATAGCTCCCACCATGGTGGGCAAGGTGCTTGCTTGACCTTTGAACTTAGGCACTCAACTCCGTACATGATAAGCAGTATGCATTTAATGACTGAGGAATAGATGGATGGTGGATAAATGAATAAATAAACATGGTACCCTCTGAAATTTGAATAATAAAGTCATACTGTTTGCTGTGCACAGTATTGTGAAATAAGGATTCTCTACAGTGGGTGGAAATATTTTTTTGTGTGTTTACAAACCTTCAGTAAATGTTATAGATGAGCTAAAGACACACACCAAGGCCTGTCTCCTTCCCTGCACCATGTGGTACTGTCTCAGGGTTTATGTGCCAGCCTTCTCTGCCTTTGTCCTCCTTGGCGTGCTTCTGCTTTCCACCTGCTCCCCCACCTGAAATCCTGTCTCTTTCTTCTTCACTATCTTGACCCCAAGTTACTCTCAGATGCCTTTCCCAGTACTATAGGATAAGCTCTATACCAATAGAAATAAAGTGACAATACAATCCCAGTGGCCATAATAATAATGAGCCCTCATTGAGAGCAGTCTCTATGGTGTTGTTCTGAACACAAGCATTATTTATCTTATTTAGTTCTGTACAACACCACCCTGAGGCAGGGACCATCATTAACTTTCTTTAAAACTAAGGAGAATGAGCTCAGAAGAATTAGGTGGCTTAGTCAGGCTCACACAAGTAATGCATGCTAAGCTACTAGATGAGCAACTTCTTCACCGCTCTTATTGCAGGTGCAATTTAACGTTTATTTGCATAAGTTGCTAATTAATAAATTTATACAGCAATATACTGTAAACTCAGTAAGATGGCTGTGTCCTCAGCTCTTTATGCAGTTTAAGGTGCAGTTTGAATAAGCAATAAATGTTTGTTCAATGAATGTGTTTTTATTTGAGGTGGTATTTCAGGCCAGAATTTATTGATGTGGTGGTTTTACTCATCTGTGTCTGTCAGAGGGAACTTGATTAGACTATATTAGCATGTAATCTCTTAGTTAAAGTTTTATTTCTCATTCAAGTAACTAAACTGATAGAAAATTTGTGTCTGCTGATGATATTGAGACAACTGGTCTCCCAGAGATATACTATTAACTGCATGCCTAATCTAGTCATAAAAGATGTGATTTAAGCCCCAGACACCCTACTATTTGGTTAGGGATTTTTCTGTGTTTAATACTAAAACAACATATTTTGTCATTTAAAAAAATGCTCCACAACATGTTTTCCTTTGGCCCAGTGGTAATATTATGTCATTCTCCAGGAATGTTTCTTTTGTATCCAAAGGCAACTTTAGTTTAGAAATGTTATTGCCCTTCACCAAGAGGTTTAGTTGTATGATTTGAATGGAAGAAGAGGAGAAAGCTTAATATTTCAGTTTGAGTCTCTTAATCTGAACATTCAGGTTTTGGTTGACTGCCAAAATACACTATGAGAAGATTTTCAAAAGCTAATAATGGAGGAGATTAGAATTTGGTGTCAATTACAGATTTGAGAAAAGCTATCTCTTTTCATTAGAGTCTTAACAGTTGAAGTGAGTAAAATATTCGTCTCCACCCTTTTTATCTATTTAACTAAAAGTGTTATGTTGATCCATGGGCCCAATTCTCTTTGTGATAGGTTGGCAATATTCCTTCGCTCAAAAATATACAATAACTATATGTAACAGACCTTGACTTTCACACGGTAACAATGGACAGGAGGGCAAAGAGCATATTAAATATGTTTATCTACTGCATTTATGTTTTGTGACTAACCATGAGTGTTACAATTATGGAGAATATGGTCTAAAAATAAGCCTTTTGTTGAAAAAATACATTAATTTAGGAAATTTTTATTTCAGCACTTTATCATTTATTTCTTACAATGAGAGTAGACTAGTTCTCATGTAATTTCACAAATGTTGGAATTTAATTGTGTTCCCCAAACTTTGATTCATTTTCTAGGGAATAGACATTTATACATATTCGTTGAACTAGAATCTTTTAGGAGATATGGTCTTGAAGTAAGAAAATCTGGTGTTTATTCTTTTTGTTGGGAAGTACTTAGAATCAATCTTGGGTTCATCACTTCTAAAGTATGCTATATAATCCCTCAATTGCCATTCTGATGCTGATTTCAGTAATAGGTATCAATAGACTCTAATTTGTGCCAGCATAGATTTATTTTACTAACCTTTCCTCCAGTCACACTATTGTGACCAAAGAAAGATATTTTTATTATTTTTTTTTTCTGTATTTTAGGGAAAGGTCTACATGGTGTCTGTCCATGATCTCACTATTAGATTGGACTCAGAGATCGGCCTGTTTACAGCCTCCTAAGTGCTGGGATTACAGGCAGGCACCACCACGCCCAGTCTCAATGACTGTCTCAGCACGCCCCAGAGGCAGGGCGCTGCCACCTGATGTCTGTGACCATGGAAAGAGCACCGGAGCAGTCAGTGGAAGGCCATGAACTTCTGAGACACTTTTGTGAGCTATTAGCATCTCAGAACTTTGATATTGTCTACAAGACTCCTCAGATAGGATTAAGTTCAGATTTCATCACTATCAGTTGTGTGAATCTGGATGAGTGATACAAGTTCTCTAGTCCTGGTTCATAAACAGCTCTATCATTTTAGGTTGAGAATAACTGAGCTAAGTAGAAAGAAGTGAACTTTTGTTAATGAGTACAGAGAGTTACTTTAAATTCTCAGTTCTACAAGTAAGTGCATTTTTAATTACCTCAGTCCTTAGTGGTAAGGGAAAAGGTCAACAGAAGTGCACTAAAGTTAAGGTACTCTCTGGGAACAATTTTTTCATTTACCTTTTTAACCAAGGGACCTGTAGAAAACTTTGTGTAGAGCCAACCTTTCAGTAATAGGAGAATTAACACTGTGCAGTAAGAGCAATGAGGTGTGGAGACAAAGTGGTCAGGACACTTAGATGGATGGCCAGTTACAGGGTAGATCAACAGAAGCTTCTGTCGCTTTCTGCTGCCACCTGATGTCTGTGACCATAGAAACCGCACTGCAGCAGTCAGTGGATAGCCATGAACTTCTGAGATGCTGTTCTGAGATATGTAGCATCTTAGAACTTTGATATTGTCTATAAGACTCTTCCTACAGGATTAAATTCAGATTTCATTGCTATCAGCTGTGTGAATATGGATGAGTGAGACAAGCTCTCCTCTCCTGGTTCCAGCCTCTAAAATTGGAATAACTACCACATAAGATTAAAGTGAGATAACAAACACTAAAAATTCATCTTAGGGGCCAGGGAGATAGCTCAGTAGAATAAGCATTTGCCTGGCAAGTGCAAGGGCCTGAGTTCAATCCCTGGTTCCACAATGAATAAATAAATAAATAAAAAATAAAAACTCATCTAAAGCTAGACATGTCACAAATGTTTTTTCTTCATTCTCCCCAGCAGATTACATGGAATAAGTAAGGTCATTGATTTCAGGTCTTTTTATCTCTTAGGCTTTAAATGTGAGATTAGTAAGCACAAAAAAGATAAAGGTTGTGGCATCCCATGTAATGTTGTTGTAAGTGACTAAGTCTTCAAATACTTAATCAGGTTCTACTGAATAATCAAAATGACTGATGATATTTAAAATACCTATATTATAATTCAGTCAAAACTCTGGCAATAGTTTAGATTTCTCTAGACATTGGAAAATCCCATGGCAATCATTTATTATGTCCATGATAGCATTGACCGCTATTATCTCCAACCTTACATTTATTATGATTGTTCAAGGCAGCGAGGGATTCACAAAGTGTTTGACTAAGCTATGAATAAGGACCATGCCATAGAACAATTTCTCTGCTTAAGAACCTAATGGATAGATGGTAAAACCTATTCGACAAGTCTTCCATTCACAAAGCTAAGGGATGAACATTTTACTACAATTCTGGTTAGACGTCAGGCAAACAGAAACAACAACAACAACAAAAAAAAACACTAGGTTTCTTAGGAAAACAAGCCTGGTCTGGTTAGCACATGGTTTACTAAGAAACAACTGTCATCCCTGTCTTCTCCATGGAGGGAGCAGCTTCAGTGCTTCGAGCTCTGCAGAAACCTCATTGGCTCAGAAAAAAGAAAGAATGTGGGCAGCGAAAAACACATTTTCAGCAAGCTGAGCAAATATGGCTTTGACGTCAGGGAGGGAGTACATACATGGGTAACAAAGGAGTTGTGCTCACATGGGGATTCTGTGGTACCTGGGTGACTGCCCAGAGCACTAAATCCTGCAGTTGAGAATCCCTTTGAAGACCCTTCCCAATGCCTGGGAATTTCAAAGAATATCATCATAACTCAGAAACCCTCCGAATGTCATTTTACCTTGTTCTTCTTCCTCCCCATTGTGCTGGCTGTCCCTAGTGATAGACTGAAGCCCAGCCATCGCCTGGGGGGTGGGAGTGGGCTGCAGCAGATGTACACATCTGGATCACCTGCTGGTAGCCCATCAGGCCCCAGCTTTCCCATGGCTTTTATGTTCACATGGCATTTCTGGGGTGTCCTCCTCTCAAGATAACTGGATCTTTTAGGCCAAGGGTTTTATTATTGATCAAAACATTCTATAATGTAATGCTATTCAGTCAGCTACACTTACGGGACTTTGGTATATTGTCACGTATGTGAATAATTGATTCTAGGATTATAGTACTTATAACATTTTAAAAAGAAAAATACTTAGCTGGGGAACTTGGGAGAATTGTCATCATCTGTTGTGCTCTCTTCCTAGATAAGTTACTTAGGCAAGAGACAGTTTTGAGTTTGACTCTAATTCTACCTTCCCACTGTGGGTTTTTACACAGTTCCTCTGAAGATAGAGAAATTCAATATTTACATGGGTAACTTTCAACCCCGTTCTGCCCTCTTCAGTTCTCTTGTTTTTAATCATTACATAGTGAGTATACAATGACATTTCACATCTGTTTCTGGTTGGGAAGATCAGTAAGGATAGGGGTGATTGAGAGCTACATTAGGTGAAGTAATTACAAAGAAATGTTAAAAAGTGGAAGTGCTCCATTTCCCCATTTTTATTTAATACATCCAGCATTTGAGAAAGGACAATATGAGTAGGGGTTGGGGGGCGGTGATGCATTAAAGATCAGCAAATGGCACAATTTGCAACAATCTAACGGGGTTATTACTGGGGGAGGCATCTATGAATGACAGCAAAACATATTGGCATTTGATGGTTGAGTTTTCCCACTGTAACTCCGAGTGTGTGGTTGCTTCTTTATGTTTTGTCTTTAAACAATCTTGTATTATAATTATAATTTGGTATTGCCTTACCATGATATTCTTCCATATGGGATTCTGGATATCTCTAAGAGTCTAGATAATTTAAGAAATTCTAGACTTCCAAAAAGTAGCTTAAGCACCAGAATAAACAGGCATGTTAAAGTTTCACCCAATGGAAATGCATTTTTAAATTTGAAGAATAAAGACATATTGGGAATTGCAAAAGCCAAAGTCCCCCAAGCAGGGTTAAATTGCCCTTTAATACATCGTGCATATTTAAAAGTCTGGGGATTTACAATCAGCAAGAGGACTATAACTTTCTTTTTTCTGATTTGGTTTGTGTAAATTTGTAGTGCAAGTGTTTCATTTCTCTAGACATTTGCATTTAATTTGCTGCTTAATGTGAAAAAAATTAAAGGTTAAGGAAATCATGCTGCAGAATGAACGCATTACACTCTGACTTCTACAGGAATGTTTTCAGTTGCACATTGGAACCGTGCTGTAATCCCAGGGAAATGTGGGCAAAACCCTATTCAGAGGATAGGTTTTTGTCCTTAAAGTAAATATCCCCCAAGATTCCCAATGTACCTCAATTTTTGACTTATCAAATAATGCTTCATCCTCACTTATGTCATACTTCATTATTTGAAAGTATAGTTTATCATTTTTACCTTAATTTTTACAATTCTTTTAAAAGTCTCTGTTGTAAAAGATAGGCCTTTCGTCTTAAAATAATAATGACAACATGCAAAATTTTTTTCTTTCATAGTATAGTCCTTTACTTGATCTTTTGTATGTTTTTCCTTTCTTATAAACCTTGCTACAATGCACTGAATGTTAGCCTGCCCCTCTCTTGCATTTCCAAATTCATGTGCTAAAATCCTCCCACACAATGTGGTAATAGTAGGAGGTGGAGCCTCTGGAAGGTAGGTAATTCACTAGGAAAGAACCCCCAGGAATGGGATTAGTGCCCTGGAAAGCTCCCTTTCCACTCTGTGGGGATTTAAGGAGTGGTCAGAGTCTGCAGCCTTGAGAAGCGTCCCTCACCAGAATATGACCAGGCTGGTATGCTCAGCTTAGACTTTTCATCTCCAAAATTGTTGGAAATAAGTTTAGATCACTTATAGAACTAAGGCATTGTCCATACTGACTAAGACTCTTACTATATTAAGAAACTTAAAAGCAACTAGAAGGGAAGGGATTGTTAGAAGAGAGCTTCATAATATTATGGTGACATTTGGATTTAGAGTGATTTAAGAGCTATCTTTGGAAAATTTGAGAAGTCTTACTGATTAGGAATTTGACTCCATATGATTTTTACCTATCAGGGCTGGTCCCTTTGGAATGGATCTGGAAGCCCCCAGAGATCAGTAATCATGGCACGTGAGGCTTTTTCTCTAGTATAAAAACATTCTGTGGAAAATCGGGATGAGCTCTGTCAGTCAGGAAGAGTGCATGGAGTTTCTATGGGCTGATTGAATTTCCACTAATCCTGGTAGGGGCTCTCCAGACACCCTGTATACAAGACAGTCTATCATGGAGTAAGGATAAAAATAGAGAGGAAAAAGACATATTTTTGTCATTTCTGTTCACTGAACCCAGTTCTTTAGTCTTCAAAGGTCTTAGCCTAGTAGTACTGTAGGCTGTTGTTTTTCGTTTATTCTCTCAAAAAGAATGTGGAGGGGGAACTATTGCAAATACCCCCTGCTTCGGCATTGTTTGATTTAAAAAAATTAATAAAAACAGTTCCTAGCAGCTGGTTGAAACAATTATGTTCTTCACAAAAGTCTTTGCAGATGACACTGAATGTTAAAAAAATAATTCTTCCAATTAGTGTGTGGCCAGCGCACCTGCACTCCGGAATCATCCAAGGAAATTTATCCATGAGCATCAGGGAAAACAACTCAGGAATTCATCCCCTCTGCCTTCTTCTGTTGCCACATTCAGACAGATGTGAATCTGAGGGGTGCACATGCTGAAAGGCCCACCCGCCTGCAGTCCCAGGAGCACAAAAAGCACGAGTTCAGATCAGGAGAACTATGAATTCTAACTGTCTGCCCTCAGTGTCACTTCTCCTTGTTCTTCAAGCCACTTTGTTCTGTTACTGTTGTCGTTTTTCCTGAGTAGCATAAATATGCTGCAGATTTATAGCCCTGCATACCCCACAAATTAAAAAAGTGCGTTCTATTGTTAACTGTAGTTAGTACTTTACATGCAGCTGTGCTTTCCAATATTCTTAGTCGTTCTCTAGGATTGTTTCTTCCTAACTATTTTTTCATCTAGAAACTGTTAGGAAGATAGAACTCTTTTCATGTTCTTTCCTAAATTTTCACTACATAATTAACTATTCCTCAGATAGAATTAGCCTTCAGGTAACTGGCAGTTTGTTCTTCAAAAACATTAGGCAAGCATTCTCTGTGCCAACATTGTATGTGGTATTAGATTAATTAAAATCCAATATTTGTCTCAGAAATGCTTTTAATTTTCATTGCAATTAATTTCCTTTTCTGCTTTAATGAAATATAACAGTGTATCATCAAACTGTGCTTCTAGGACTATGCTTTCTTATCTGTGGAAGCATTAAGTTTAAATACTACCCCCACTAGAATTGTTGAATTTTATTTGATTATTGTCCTTAAGAGGTGGGACACTGAAGAGGTGATGTCAGGTTTTGAGTGCACTATCTTCATCGGTAGGATTAATTCCCTCATAAAGTGGCTACTTTGCCCCTCTTGCCTCTTGGTCCTTCTACCTTGTGCCATGTAGTGATGGGCTACCTCCCTCCAGAGGATGCAATATTCAAAGCACCATCTTGGAAGCAGAATTGTTAAATCTGCTAGTGCCTTTTTCTTGACCAATATTCAGGTAGGTAAGCCAACATATTTCTTTCTTCTTTAATAGCTATTTTTATGTTACTTATAAATTTATTTTTATTTTAAAAAGCTTTTCCATTTAAAAGATTTTTAAAGTGCATGCTTGTAGTAGACAATGATTACCTTCATTATGAGGAGTCTGTGCTTGCACATAGTGCACTGAATTTTTTTCATCCCCCTTCATCTCTTGATCCACTCTCCTTTTGCAAAAGATTTATCTCCTATTTCCTATTACCTATCTTTTAGTTTGCTCTTTATTTCTTGTTTCTTATATAAGAGAAACCATGAGCTAATTAAGTTGTGTGCCTGATTTATTTCTTATGCAGCCTGTGATATTCTATTATAGTACCACAAATCAGTCTAAGACAGGAAGCAAACAAGGAATTGTACCTTGTGTATTAATTATTGAATCGTTGTTCAGCAAGCGACCCTAAAACATATGGCTTCAAGGAACTATCACAATTTAATGTAGACAAGTACATGGGTCACCTGAGAAATTATGCTGACCTGGGTCTACTTGGCTGTTCTTTTCACACTTCTTCTCTTGTCTATGGTCAGCCTGTGACTGAGTAGATGGTATTGTCTAGGTTGTTGGCCAACATTTCTAGTGATTGACTTGCTATTGGTTGGAATGACGAGGGTGACAGCCCTATTGCTCCTTGTTGTGTGGAAGACTGGTCTAAGTTAATCCAAATATTCACAGTGGGTTTCCAAGCAAGCAAGCAGCAATGCAAAAAGACTACTGATACAGTTCTAGGCACAATTGCCACAGTCTGTTCCAAGATGTATTGGCCAAAGCAAGTCCTAGGGCCATTCCAGATTGAAGAAGTAGGGGAGAGATTCCACTCTTTAAGAGGAGGAGATAAGATATCACATTGTAAAGTGTGCAGAGGCAGGGCAGAGTGAAGAATTGAAACTAGTTGCATGACCCAATCCTTTAGATTTTTTGGCAAGTTTCAGAAAGTAAAGAATCGTATCTTTTTAATTGATTGAATTTTGTAAACCTTACTTAAGAATTTTTTTTTCCCACTTGGGTCTTAATGCGCATACATCACAATCTCTAGAATGATATTGTAAATAGATCAGGAAAAAAATTAAGAAAAGAGTGTTTGAGAAAAGAGTGCTAGGGCCAGCCAGATATCTCATCAGACTAAAGCACCTGCTTCGGCGGAGCACAGCTGCTGGGGCTGGATCCTTCCCTGAGAGGGCGATTGAAACCGGGCGTGGTGGGGTGCATGTAATCCCAGTGCCCGAGAGGCTGTAAACAGGAGAATCATTATGAGTCTGAGCTATGTACTGAGACCATGTACACCTTGTAGACCCCATCCTAAAATTCATTAAAAATAAAAGAAAAAAGTGCTACAGAAGGAGGAGCTGCAGGCGCGCAGGCCAAGACTGCGGACCTGTGACCTAGCATTCGAGGAGTTGAATAATAGCTTTTCAAGTCTGCCATAAAAAAATGGCCTCCAATAAAACTACACTGCAAAATATTGGAAAGAAGCAAAATGGAAAAAGTAAAAAAGTTGAGGAAGCAGAGCCTGAAGAGTTCATGGTAGAAAAAGTACAGGACCAACGTGTAGTGAATGGGAAGGTGTTATTTTCTGAAGCGGAAGGGATTTACAGATGCTGACAATACATGGGAACCTGAAGAATATTTAGATTGTCCAGAGTTAATTGAAACATTTCTTAACTCACAAAGAGCTGGTAAAGGAAAAGATGGTACAAAAAGAAAATCTTTATCTGACAGTGAATCTGATGACAGCAAGTCAAAGAAAAGAAGAGATGCTGCTGACAAACCCAGAGGTTTTGCTAGAGGTCTTGATCCTGAATGAATAATTTGCACCATAGATAGCAACGGAGAATTGATGTTTGTGATGAAATGGAAAGATTCCGATGAGACTGACTTAGTGCTGGCAAAAGAGGCAAATATGAAATGTCCTCAAATATTAATTGCTTTTTATGAAGAGAGACTAACTTGACATTCTTGTCCAGAAGATGAAGCTCAATACCTTACATCATTTATATATAT
>NDGN011438273.1:0-18748 GCA_002564285.1 Tympanoctomys barrerae
AAACTGTCCTACCAATTTGGTTTGAAACTGTCTCATTGCTGTTTGTTTCTCAATAAAATTATCGAAAAAAATAAAATATAATTAATCAGTAAAAAAAAAAAGTCATTTGAAATTTAGCCCCTGTAGTGGTTGAATAGTACTATCTCCTTGTTTCAATGTGCATTTTCTTAATGATTATTATATTCAATATATTTTTCAGGTATACAGTGGCCAGAAATATGCAGACACATATGTACAGATAATCTTTGATGAATTATATGTCTCTATTTTACGTGAAGAATTTATTTAGTTGTGATAATTTATATTAAATATTTGACTTACAAATATTTCTGCCAGTCTGTAGAGTTCGTTTCATCTTACTGTCAGTGTATTTTAATGAGTGAAAATTTTAATTTTAATGAAGTCCAAGTTATAATTTTATGTATTACTATTTGCGCTTTTATGTGCTATGTAAAAAAAAAATTCTCTACCACATGCCACTTGGACATTTTCCCAGGATTTTTTCAAAGGAATTTATAATCCTAACCCTCACTTGGAGTTGTTTCATCCATTAAAAATTATTTTCTATTTTGTGAGGTAAAGATTTATTTTAAATATAAATATCTCATTTTAAAGAAAAATACTGATTTCCAATAAAATACTTTTGTACATTTGAGAAAACTAACCTGATTATATATTCATGTACTACTTGTGAACCCTCTATTGTGTTCATTGAGGGATATGTCTAATTCAATTTCATTATCACATTGTCTTGAGTGCTAAGTATTTCTGTTGAGTTTTGAAATGATAAAGTAAGTGTGGGCTAACTTTATTCTTCATTTTGAAATGTTTCTATCACGAGTTAAGTCATTGTTTTTTCTATATAAATTATACACTAATTTCTATCATTCAAAATACTGGGGTTAGAGGTATATTGAATTTAGAGGCCATATGGGATGCATTGATGTTTCAAAATATTGAGTCATTTCACATGCACACGTTTCCATTTATTGAGTTCTTGTTTAATATCGGATAGCAATGTTTTGTAATTTTTGTTGCACAGATGTCACATATGTTGTTAAAGATATTACTAAATAATTTATTTTTGTCATTTAAATATATTTATTCATAATTAAATAGATCTTTAAGTATATTTCCCTTTGTTGAGAGAATATAAAATTTAATACAAATATTCTGTATTAATCTTGTGTCATATTGAAGTTCAAGCTCACATTAGAGAATATTTGAAACTTCCTTATAACTTTCTGCTTGAATGATCAAGCAGTCCGTGACAGAAACTTACTGTTTTATTTTTCATTTATGTATTTGGTACAAGGTCTTGCTATACAGACTAGATTCCTGGTGATCCTCCTATTTCCGGCCTCCCCATGCCGGGATTAAAGGCACATGCCACTACACCTGGTCTCAATGGCCAGCTCATCACACCTGGGGGCATGAGGCCTGCACTGGGCATGGACTTTGGTCCCTGCTCTTGGCAAAGCAGGCACTTAGACCACTGAGCTATCTCGCCAGCTCTTGAAACATTTTTACTCACTCACTTTCTTTTATTTTCTTGCGAGATGGGTTTTTGTCTCTTTCATTTCCTTGTCCTGAGTGGTGTGGATTCCTGGGCTCGAGGGCTTTCCAGCCTCAGCCTACAGAATAGACGAGACTCTAGGTACCTGCTGTCATGTCTGGAGGCTGTTTTCTAATCTACATGTCAATTTGTTCTATTTCTCACTTTATTTAAATAGATATGAACTCCACTACAATTTCTAGAAAGTAATGTGGTCTTATATTCTTGCTTTTTCTTGAATCTGTATGAAATCATTAAGCTTCGATTTATTATATGTAATACTGTCTTTCTTCTTTTTTCTTTTTCTAGTTCCATTTATAAGGTGGAAATTTTTCCTACTTTTTTCCAGTAACTGTTCAATGTTATGTTTAAATAGCGATATAAGCACTCTTAGCTTCTACAGGGAAGCACATAATCATATCCTGTAGTTCATGTGGAAGTATACCTTTTAGAAAACTGCAACTCTGGGCCTGGCGAGAGCTCAGCGGACTAAAATGCCTGCGTAGGCCAGCTCAGGCAAGTGCAGAGATTGTGGTTAGAGCCCCACAGTACATGCTAGGCCAGCCCTGCCCCCAGGATGGGCTTAGCCAGCCACAGAGTCTGGGCCTAGGGGCATAGGCCTATAATCCCAGCCCTGGGGAGGCTGGAAAACAGATGAATCACTGTGAGTCCAGCTGTCTAGTGAGACTCTGAAGCAGCCAAATAAATTTTTTAAAAAGAAAGACAAAAGAAAACTTCAACATTGCACAAATCTTTTTGTTTTGTTCATTTTTACTTCTTAATATTACATATAATACTAACTACCACCTGCCTCTGGATCACTGACCGCTATGGATGACTGAAAGGAACAGAATCTACAAGTGGCTCTATTTTCTCTTTATGTCTGTGTCATGGTTTTGAGAGCTTCCTGGTCAGTACGAAATTGCTCAGATGAGAAGAGCCACTCCGTGGTGCCATTAGAACCCTCCTCCTTCAATCGTAGCTGTTGAAGGCAAGAGCGCGGAAGTTCCATTGCTGCCAACGCATGACTCTTTCAGGGAAATTCAGAGCAAGCACAAGATGAGCTGTCAGAAGAGCTTTGTCTTGGATTTGCTTTGATCTCGCTGAACTTCATACATCTTGAATTCACTCGGATGCAGGGTTCATCAGCTATCAGAAACATTTCTTAAAAATAGGGCAGGAAAAACCGGAGCATTAATAATGTGCAGTTCTACACATTCATATAAAATTTAAAAAATAAAATGTTTAGGAATTTCAAGATACCAATGCCAAAGGCATTAAAACAATCATTAGGTTTCTTTAAATCCTAATTTATGTACAATTGAATATGTCACAGGTACCCTGAAGATGCTTATGTCATGCCAATGTAGTACTAAAAGATGACAGTGATGTCTAGATCTTATCTTACTTATATTTACTCAATAATAAGTTCATCAGTCATGATTTTTATATTTAATTTTTTCAGTTGAACACTAAGGGATCTATCTGTCTTTTACTGGTTGTTTTTACAATTGGTATTACTATTGCTACAAATCTTTATATAATTTTTATTTTTTTAAAATTTCATGTATTTGCTACAGGATCTCACCACGCAGCTGGGGCTTGTACTGATCCTTCTGTTTCTGCCTCCCCAGCAGGGAAATTACAGGTGTGCGCCACCATGCCTCCTGGACTTGGTGGCTGGCTTGGTGTGCCCGGAGTGAGGTTGGCACAGCATGTGGAGCCAGGGATTGAACTCTGATCCCTGTACTTCCTAAGAAGGCGGTTAGTCCACTCAGCTATGTCCTTGGCCCTTATCATTTTTAGAATGATGACATTTTCAATTAGTGGATGAAAATGTCTTTACAGTCTTTTGAGACGTACCTGTTATTAATTATTATATACTTTTTTGTTTTCTTTCTTTTTTTTTTTTTTGAACTGAGTATTGAACTTAGCACCTCGTGCTTGCCAGGCAGGTGCTGTGCCACTGAACCTCATTCTGGGTTAGCATCTGTGTTCTAATACCAGTATGACCAGTTCCAATTTTGCTTTCTTTTTTTTTTTTTCTATATGAGGATTATGGTGAATTAGTGACCTTCAACTTATACCTCTAGGAGACCATCATTCAAAACACATAAGGAAAATACTGGAGTGGAGTTCCATGGGATTGATATATGATAAAATTACACCGAAGTATGTATACATATGCATACAAGTAAATGCACATAAAACATGAAAACTCTGAACATCTCGAAGGATCGTATAAATGTTAAAATTCTAGGTATAACATAGCAAAATGTATGCAACTATTATCACCTGGAAAAAGACATAAAAAGAATATGAGAATTCCCTATTTTATTACCAGTGATGGAAGTTCAATATAGGAACTTCTACATGCTAAACACGAACTCCACCATTAGCCTATGGACCTAAGCCCAACTCCATACTCTGTCAGACGGCTGGGTATGAATCAATTACAAACATGAGAGTACACAAGAATCTCTTTAATATTTACAAAAAGATAAAAAAAGATATTTTAATGAAAACATGTAGTTTTTAATATCCTAGAAAAGACAGAAAATTATCTTCTATTAACTCAGGCAGGTTCAATGAATAAATATATTCTTTCTTCTTCCATTTTTTTTTCAGTATCAGGAATTGAACTCGAGACCTTGCACTTGCTAGGCAGAGAGGCTTATGCTGCTGAGCCCCAGGCTCTTTTTCTTTTCTTACCATACTTAAAAACTATAGAATAAATGCCTTTGGATTGTATTTATATATTATTTTCTTTTTACACTAAATGTATTGCTTTTGCTTTCTCATGGGTTATTTTTGATATCTAACATTTGTAAATATCATTACACATTCCATTTGCAAATCGAATATTTATATTTATTTAGTTATATAAACATACTCAAAATTAGAAATAAATCTCAGGCTTATTTTGATATCATACTGATTGGAAATCAAGCACGTAAAATTCTGTAACCTTATTGTAAATTAGTAATATGTTCAGCATACAAAGATAGAACATGAGCTCTTACTTGAATCTTTCCTAATGACAAATAAATCAGGGTTCTAAAATTTGCCAAAGAAAATCAGACATATTTGCTCAATTTAAAATTTTTGTTCTTTTGTTTCATTCCCCACCCTTTTTTGAGACAGCATCTTACTTTGCATTATAGGCTGTATTTGAACTCGTTACATATCCCAGGATGGCCTTAAACTCACAGTGATCCTCCTGCCTCAGTCTCCATAGTGCCAACATTACAGAGAAGTGCTGTCATGCCTGGATACATTTTTCTTTTTGAAGAAAATTTCTAAGGTATCTGTAGCTCTTTTAAGAATGTATAATTTTCTTGTCAGCACTCTCAAAACTATTGTTTAGTAGGAGTTGTTCTAGCATTTGACAGTGCTGCAATGTGGAAATCAGCCAAAACAGTCATAAAAGGGTGACAATTATTTAGAGAACAGAAATATAAAATGCTTCTATGAAAAAAGACCAAAATTACTGGAAGTTTTGCCATAAATGCAGAGGTAACATTGTAAATTCAAGAGAAGAAGGATATGATATGTTGCTTTGTAATTTGAATACATGAACATAAAGAGAAAATAGTGTGATACTTTGTAACGAAAATTGGGAGTTCTTGGGAAGTGAGCTTTAGACGTTTCAAGATAGTCTTTTTATCTTGACCAGCATTTTCCACAATAACTAGCTTTGATGTGAGTTACATGTAAGAGAAAAGAGAGTTAAACCCTTGTGAACGTTATAACCTAAAGACAATAACTGGATAAGGGCCGGTGGTCATGTCCAGATGAGCTGTGCTCTGGATACAGTGAGTCTGTCAGGTGAATCACGGTCACATTGAAAACATCTCTGTTCATTGTCATAGTTTAAGAACACACTCTTCTTTCTTTTTCAATTGTAATGAATTTAGAAGGAACTTCTTATGGACTAATGAGTGGTTATCACTGTAGCAGACTGTAGATTTTCTGAAGATTGGTTAAATGATAGTTCTAGCCTCACATACTCTTTGAAACTGCATTTCTAAGGATCTCCTATCAAGAACAGAAATGTAATTCAAGTCCCTTGAGTCTATGATGACCTCTGATTGCTTTGGCTAATAGATAACAGTGGCATTGAGACTGGGTGACTATCAAATCAGATGTATAAAAGATGACACACTTTTGTACACTGAAAAATGCTTAAATGGAGTGTGGAGGCAGAACTGTCACATACAGGTTGTATTGTTATGATGAAGGCCAATAATAATAAAACTATGTGGATGCTATTATTTCTGCAAAGTTCCTGTCAGTGTATGTTACCAATTTATTCAGGCTTTGATTTTCTTGTTCCAGTTTTATAGTTACTATCACAATCCATTATGGTTAAGTTTTTGTTGATAGGGGAAGATATGGATAAATATTTATTGTTTAGCATATATACATACAGGTGTTATACACCCATTCTTAACACATACATTCTCCCTTGGTTTTCCTTTGCAGCTTCACTGAAAGTCAAGGAACTTATGCAGGTAGATGTATTTCTGGAATCAATATTCTGATCCATAATATGTTATGTCTAAATGGGTGATAGGAAAATGCTATCTTGATTGCCATGGCTGTATGACTTTTGTAATCACAGTAATTTCCATTTATCTTTCCAGACTTCCTTATATTACAGACAGTTTATGTCTAAGGGAATTTGGAGTGCAATTTTTAAAAGCAAGCAGGCTGGAATTTTAATTGTTCTTGAATTACATGTATGATATACATAGAAGAAAAAGTTAGTATCTTAAAACATGGTGTTTTCTAGCTAAAAAGCACAGTACTTTTCCTGCCATCCCTCTTCAGAATGAGCAACTGATTCCAAGATTTTCATCCATTTATACAAAATCCATGTATCATTATGTCTTTTATATAAAATTTGACAATTGCTTATAATTTGCTCCTATTTTCTCTGTATTTTAAATAATCACTCTATTATGTATTATGTATAAAATATTTATACTGTTATTAAAGGCTGGTGGGATGGCTCAGTGGTCTAAAGCATCTACTTAGAACAAGCTTAGCAAAGCACAGGGACCGCGGTTCAATCCCCCAGGACCATATGCCAGCCAGCCCCGCCCCCTGGGGGGCTGAGCTGCCCCCCCACACATAAATAAAAATTTAAAAAGTCTTATTAAAGAATGATAAGTAAGTTTGTATGTGTCTAGTACAGATTCTATACAAAAATATATAGTTGTCAATTTTTTAGTGCACGTTTGTCTTACATAGTGATCACACTCCTTGTGATAATTCGGTTCATGTACATAGCAAATCTCAATTATATATGTTCCTGTGTGTCCCATTTACATAGGATTTCATTTTTCTAGGTAACATTTAGTATTATTCAAGTCATAGCTTATAAACGTAATTTGAGGGCCACTCAGATAGCTCAGCAGATTAAAGTGACTGCTTAGACAGAGAGCATCTGATAGGGTTCGATCCACTGTATACTGTGCCGCCCTGCTCCCCAAGCATGCTGAGTGGGCGATTGAGACTGGGTGTGGTGGTACATGCCAGTAATCCCGGTGCTTAGGAAGCTGAAAGCAGGAGGATCACTATGAGTTTGATCTATGTAGTAAGACCATGCAGACCCTGTCCTAAATACATTAAAAGACAAAAGGTCAAAGTAATTTGACAAATTGTTCCCTAAATTTTTTTTATCTTTATATTACTGATTTTGTCATTTTTAACAATTTCTATTTTTGAATTGTATTGCTAAGATTTTAAAGGCCAACTTTTTGTTTTTAAATTTGAAAAACAATATAAAATTGAAAAACAAGATGGTAATAATGGTTGCTATATTGTATATTGTTATCTTCAAGGTAGTTATTCAGAGTACTGCATAGAGGCATGCAAAATTGGTTAACCATTAGTCATTATCTCTTCCTTTCAATAAACCAATAGAAACTAGTAGAATAATGATCTTAGCTAATATATATATAATATATATATATATTATATATATATATATATATATATATATGCTTCTTTCTTTTTCTTCTTTCCTCCATCGAAGTAGTTCTTGGATTTTGAGCAGTTTCTTTCCCCTTTATATTAATTTTTGTACATTTTGAATTTTATTTACTCTTTCAGTTTCTTATACTAGGTAGACAATATGATTTTTTAAAATGTGGGTCTCATTTATTTAACTTATGATGATAGTTTCTGTTTGTATCTATTTGCCTATAAAAGCCTTGAGCTTAACTTTGTAGCTGATTGATATCACATTGTACAAAAATACCACATCTTTTAATCCACTCCTTAGATGACAGGCGTTTGGGGTTTGCAAGATTTAGTTATGACAAATTGTGGTATTATAAACATGAGTGTATGCATATCACTGTGGAATAATGTTTTCTTTTTTTCTGAAAAAATCCCTGGGAAGGGAATAAATAGCTTGAATGGGTCCTCTAATTTTCGATTTTGACGAATCACCACATGGATTTCCATAGCAAGAGCACCAGTCTACACTTCCACCAACAGGAGTCGGGTTTCCTTTTCCCTACAGCCTCACCAATTTGTTGTTAGTTGATTTCTTGAAGCTAGCCATTCTTTCTGGGGTGACGTGAAATCTCAGTATTGTTTTAATTTGCATTTTATGAATGACCAATGATATTGAACATTTTGTATGTATTTATTTGCCTATAAAATAAATTATACAAATAGGCATTTGTATTTCTTCCTCTGAAAAAATGTGTTCATTACAGATGCTCATTTTTGGGTTAGGTGTTTAAATTTTGAGGGCTTGTTTATTTTTTTTTTAATTGCTTATATATTCTAGGTAGAAGTCCCTTGTCTGAGGGACAATTGGTTAAAAATACTTTTCCCAATTTTTGGGATTTCTTTTCTCTCATTGATTCCTTTGATGTGCGAAATATTTTCAATAAAATAAAATCCCACTTGTTGATTCTTTGAAGTATTTTCCCTGCAGTTTGTTATGGTTCATAAACTCCCTGTCTTCACCAGTGTCTTCAGGATTTCTGCATTCTTTCTTTTCCAGGTGATTTAGTGTTTCTATTTTAATATTTAGACCTTAGATCCATTTTGACTTTAATTTATTGCAGAGTGCTAGGCATGGGTCTCATTCTAATATTCAACATGTGGAAAACCAGTTTTTCAGCATCATTTTTAATGATGCTGTCATGTTTCTAGTGAATTGTTTTAATGTTCATGTTTTCATTTGGCTCGTGACCTCTTTTATTAGCATGTATCAATCTGATATATTCATGGTGTAGGGAGATATATTTGCTAAAGCTCTTAATATAATGTCTCTTCAAATCTCTCATTATATTATCACGATGATGATGATGATGATGATGATGATGATGATGATGATGATGATTTGCCTTAGCAAGACAGCATTTCAAGATGCAGCTCAGCTGGCCTTGACCTCCGTTTGCAGCCTGGATGCCTTGAATTTGCAGCAGCCCTCTTGCTTCAACCTCCTGGGCACTGGCATCACTGGCATGCTGTACCTTGCCAAGCTTGCTTTCTCTTATTTCTAAAAACTATGCTGTAAATTGCATGGAAGAGTTCTATAGCAATAATCATGATACATAAAAAAGAGGTAGTTTCACTTTGTCTTTCACAATCTATTGATCATCTTAAACAACAAACTTAGACTTGCAGAAGAAACTGCAAGAGTCCAGAATCTGAAAATGTATATTATTAATATTTATATTATATTTGTAGCTATTAATGAACTCATACTGCTACTGTATTTTAATCTATTATAAATACTTTATCAAAGTTTATGTCAGTCTTACTTTATATCCCTTTTTTTTTGTATTTTAGAACAAGGTCTACAGGGTCTCACTGCGTGGATCAGACTCATAGTGATCGTCCTGTATACAGCCTCCTAAGTGCTAGAATTACAGGTGAGAACCACCCACCCAGTCTCAGTCACTGTCTCAGTGTGCCCCAGTGAAATGGCAGGCCCAGAGATCGAACTCCTGGCCCCTGCCTAAGCAGGTTCTTTAATCCACTGAATTATGTGACTGACCCTTATATCCCTTTTCTGTTCCATGACAATGGATTACGACACATGGTAATAAAACTTAAGTAGAATGGTGTGGGGAATACTGAAGTGATTAGGAATTGGGTGCTGTTGTACTCGGTCAAGGTTTACAAAGGAATAAACTTAATATAGGAAGCATAATTTATAGTATTATTTTATAATACTCACCCAAAAAGGCAAATGTTAAACAGTGCAGGAGATCTGTTCAAAGATGAGGAACGAAAAGACTCCACCTGACAGCCTAGATCCCAAGGCAACGTCATGCGCAAGACTATCTGCAGATCTAAGGCCCTTGGAAATGTCTTCTAAAACTTCAGCTCAGGGCCTAGATCCCAGGACAATGAATCAGGTAAGTCTCTATCAAGGATCTGCCATAAGAAAGGTCCAAAGGTCAGCAGTGAAAGCTAGAAAGTCTGTACTAGTTGGCTGAAGGATCTGGGTCAGCAGGCTGAGAAATCTGCACTGAAGCTAGGAACCAATGTTCAAAGTGAATAGTAGAGCTCCCTTAAAGAGATCCATGGTCATTCTCAGTGATGGTGAGAGCCCAAGCTCCTCTTCTGACCCGAATGAAGGAATTCATATCAAGAAAACCAGCATGACAAGCTTCTCCAACAGGATTGACAATGCAGTATCTTCTCCTCCAGTTCTCTTTTTATGCTGTTTGAAACAGTTCTCAGTGTACCTGCCACACCCAACACCACACTGATTCATTTCAGCTGGCCGTTACCAGTAGACCATTAGTAATCCACCACATGTGATTCTCAGAGGGCCATCTAGGTGTGAGCCTTCTGCTACTATGCCTGGTCTTGTGCCCCTTCCTCTAGCTACTATCCCTCTGATTTGCTGTCTGGCCACTATAAACAAAGCATCTTTGATTTACCATCCTCTCCACTATACCGTTTGTACCTTTGAGCCAGCTGACTGTGAACCAAATATCCTGATCCTGTAAGCCAGTTAAAAGTCTTCCTCATTAAGGTTTTAGGTATCAATATTATGTCACAGTGTTGAGAAATCCCATTAATACAGAGCTTTGGTATCAAGAGTGGGGTTGTTGCTTTGACTGCAATTGAACATGTGATTCACAGGCATTTGGAACTCGTTTGAAGAAACAGAGATATGTGGAAATGTGAAGTTCAGAATATCTAAGTGTATAAGCAGAGCTTGAGGGATGATTGTACCTGGAGCTCAGAAGAGCAGAATACTGACTGCAATAGGCAGGGTAGAGGCTAGAATCAGGTTTCTGTCAGAAACACATGTGATATCTTCAACTAAACTGGAAGACATGCACTTTGGGAAAAACAGCATTGTGCCTATCTCCTTAGACTTTTGCAAGGTTGAATGTAAGGCTATGAAATAATTGAAATTAAAAGGTCACTGACACACAGGATGTCATATGTATAGGGTGGCTCATTTTATCTAGAGTTATAGTCTTGGTTAAGGGAAAATAAAACAGCAGGGCTGGTCAAATAGCTCAGTGGATTAAAGTGCCTGGTTAGGCAGATGCAGGGCCCAAGAGTTTGATTCCCTAGCCTGCCATCTGGCCCCACCACCAGGGTGCACTGAGACAGCAATTGAGACTGGGCATGGTGGCACATTCTTATAATCCTAGCTCTTGGGAGACTGTAAACAGAAGGATCATTCTGAGTCTGATCTATGCAATGAGACCTGTACACTCTGTCCTTAATTTTTTAAAAAAGAAAAAAACAGCAAAAAATTTATTAAAACTTAAATTTGGGTTCAAAATAAATAATATAAAACTAGGCCCAAAGTAGGTATCCTGGCTGGCATGATTGATGGTATTAGAAAAAAATCAAGTACCATTTTAACTGGGACAAGAAACAACATGCTCTGAGGGCATCACAGATTCAACACAACTTCAGACTTTGCTGGTTAAAGAGGGGAAAAGTATAAAGTTCCATTTGAGAACACAGACTGTGGCACTCTGGCTCTCAAAGAGCATTCATGGGAATTGGTTACCTGGGATTCATTCACTCAGCGCTGCCACCCGGGCTCTCAAGCACACACAAGGCATGCTCCCAGGAGGTGTAGCTGTTGCTCCTATTGACATCTGAGCCAGAGGTCTCCATATGAAGCTGGTTGTCAGATGAGCAGCTGTGGGACAGGCGAGGCTTTGTCTACATGTCTTGCCAAAGCCTCATGCACTTTGGAGGTCTGTGTGGAGGTGGCTGGATCATGGGCTGCGATGCAGCAACAGTCCACTTTTTATTTTAGCATACATCTGGGTGTGCATGAATGAATTCATTGAAGACTGCTGTAGCTCACTTCTACCACTATGTGCTCTGGATGCCAGATATGGAATTATAGGAAATAATGATCACCATGCTAGACTTGGGGATTGCTTTGATGCTATGTTTTTAAAAAGAATCTTCATTCTTCTCTCTTTTGGAGTAGAAATAATTACACTGTGGCAAATAATTATCTCTGGTGTCAAGCCTATTGTCTTGAAAGTCATATAAGAGAATACAAATGCACACTTTAATTGTGCCTGGGTGGATCAGGAGCATATGACCTCAGGTACTGTATTTAGTTCTCAGTTTTTCCTCTTGGGCGTGTTCACATCCTCTGCTCCTGGCCTAAGCATCTTTGCTCCACCACAACCTTCTGCTGTGTTTCCTCTGCCTTGGAGCCACACCCACTTCTCCTTTATGCTGTGGTTGTCAGGGTTTCTGTCCCAATAACTGGAAATGTGAGTGCTCTACCATATGGCCCTAAGTAGCTGTGCTTCATATTATTCTTGGCATTGACAGCTTCTCAGATTTGATGCTGGATGCATGAATATAATAAGAAAAAGTCACCAGTTCTCACCTACATTAAATTTTAGTGTAAGTCATTTTTTGGTGAAGATTTGAGTTTGCCTCAGTATTATTTTCATTATGTTCACCTCAATGGATTTCTCATTGCTCCAACAGGATGCATCTTAAAAGACAAAGTTATTCTGCCTTAGACCATTAGTCAATGGTCCACTGGCTCCAAGTAAAAGTGGTAATACAGCAGAAGGGTCTGCATGAAGGACAGCTCCTCATCCCATCAAAGCCAGGACGCAGAGACGGAAAAGGAGAAGTCATGGAGGGAGACACCACCCTTCCAGGTCACATCCATCGTGAATGTCTCTTTCAAGCCCACCACAACTCCTAGTGCCTCAGACAGTTGTATGCTACTGATGGGCATTTTGGCCCCATGAGCCACTCACCTCCCAGAGCCCTCATCCTGCCACACCTGAGCCTTTGAGGATGTTCTGGATTTACTGCAGTACAATGCCTAAAGGTTTGCTTTTAATTTGTGTAATCCAATTTCAAGTGATGCTTTAAGATTTCTGCATGTGAAATGTCTTTCATCAGCCTGGATACAGTAAATGAATTAATTTTTAATTACCACTAGGAAAAAAAATTAGATATGTTAGATTTTCTTTCTAGTATTTTTTTTTTAAATTTGTGTTTTTGAGAAAGGGTTTCACTATTCACTTAAGGCTGGATTTAAACTCACTTTGTAGATCAGGCTGTGCTCAAACTGACAGTAATCTTCCTGCCTGAGCCTCCAAAGTACTGGTATTATAGGAGTGCACCACCACCAGCATCCTGCTTTCTCATATTTTAAAAATAAATTTTATCCTGATTAATACATAATTATACTAAATTATGAGAAAACCTGGGGTTAATCTTAAGTGTTTTCCTCTTTAGGTAATTTTCTCTCTTTTGAATATGTTTTTCTTTTCAAAAGCATTTTTAAATAAGTTGAATATGATGTGTCTTATGTCATATTTCTTGTTCTTGGGGCTACTTGAAGTGCTTGATTTGTAGATTTATTTTTATATTCAATTTATAAAGTTTGTAGCATCATTTTTCTCAAATACTTTTATATGATCTTTAAAAATTTTAATTACATATACTTTATTTTGCCTGAAATTTTTGAATCTCATCCAAACTTTTTATCTGTAGTGATTGTATATGAGTTTCCTTCCTTCATATTTCTATTGCTATGCTACTTGGTTAACCAACTTTCATCAAGCATGAATTCTACTTTTTAAATTTTCCACGTCTTCAAACAGGTTAATCTATCTTTCTTTCTTTCTTTCTTTTTTCTTTCTTTCCTTAATTTTTCTTCCCTGTATTTTAGGGATGGGTCTACAGGGTGTTCAGAGTCTCACTACTAGACTGGACTCCTAGTGATCTGCCTGTTTACAGCTTCCCAAGTGCTGGGATTACAGGCACGTGCCACCACGCCTGGTCTCATTTGTCATCTCATTGCACCACTGGGGCGCAGCTGGCATGGAAGGCCCCGTGATTGAACCCCCAGGCCCTGCGCCTGCCTGCAGGCACTTTAATCTGCTGATCTATTTAGCCGGCCCTTCTTTATTTATACTTTTATTTATTTAATTTTTTCTTTTTGGCGGAACCGGGAATTGGACTCAGGCCCTTACGCTTGCCAGGGAAGTGCTTATTCTACTGAGTCATCACCCCAGCCCCTCTTCTTTATTTATATATATTGAAAATAAATTAGTCTTTATTTTGGGGTCTGGGATGATAGTACTTGGGACCTTGTGCTTTCCAGGTAGGTGCATATGCCCCTGAGCCAAAATAGATCAGTCTTAACAAACCAACAAAATGCTAATGTGTCTTAAATATGTGATCCAAATATTTCTGAACATATCCTAGTACAAAGGTGACTTCTTTGTCTAGGAGCTGGCTTACTTTCGAGTTACATGACTGCTTTTTCTTGTGTTTGTTTGTTTGCTTGTTTGTTTGTGTGTTGTACTGGGAATTGCACACAAAAGGCTGGCGCAAGCGAGGCTAGGGCTATACCAGTAAACTGCATCTATAGTCTCATGACTGGTAATTTTTAGTCAAACACTGAACATTGTAACTTTTAGCTAGTGATTGATTTCTTTATTATTATTACAAATTTAACCTGGTTTTCTGTGCCCAATTAAAATTACCTAAAAGTAAATTGTTCCTTTAGAATCTTGCTTCATAGGATGAGATAAGAGTGGTGCTTATTGGATAGCTAATTCTGTCTCCTACTCTGAGGCAAAATTTTTCCAAGTACTCCCCCCAATGTCCATTAGCTTCTAAGTATAGCCACTGCTATGCAAGGAACAAGCACTATTCTGGGCTGACTCTGAGCCTGGGCATTTTGTGCTTTGCGCTTACCACGCAGTTCTTTTTCATCCTTAAAGAGTGTCTGCCCATCTATACTGTTGGCAGGATGTGCGGAGGCATTTGGATCCCTGGAATGCACCCCCTTCACTTCTCTCATCTCAGAACTATAGTTCATCAGCTTTAGCACTTTGATCTCCTTGTGCTTCCGATTCTGACCTCGCAACACAGGCAGACAGAGAACTGCTGATTGGGTTTTGTCTCCTGGTTTTGTGGCTTAATCATATTCTTTAGACGTTAAACTTTACAAAAAAAAATCACAGGTTACCTCATTTAGTTTCCTTTTTCTATGAAATGTTATGCAATATTTTCTGATAACCAGTCTATATGTGGAAAAAAAGAGATGAAAGATTTAAGATCAAGCAAAATTGAATAAATCTAAATCATTTGTTTCCATATAGTTGAAAGTAGCAATCAGTTGTATATTCTTAATTCTTGAATATGCTCAGAGAAGATAGGAACAAACAGAATGGAAGGGAAGCCTAATGAACAAGAAAAAATGGGATAAGGTATTAACTGTTTCATACTGTGTTACATAATCTTTAGCTTAAGTATAGTTACCCTTTACATTGAATTGTTTTCTTATTAAATTTTAGGGATTGTCTTAAATATGTGCAATCTATATGAATAATTGATATATATTTTGCTTCAGAAACAGAGAAACAGAGGGAGGAGAAAAAATTTGAAAAAGTGTGAAAAGAATTTAAAGAGAAAATAGTGAAGGGAAACCACTAGGGGTACATGGAAATATTAAATTATAAGTTCACAAAAAGACACAAAAGTATGGAAAACAATGAACCCATCCAGTAGAATATTTGGTGCTGTTATGAAGAACGAGACATTTTAAATAAGATACAACACTTGAAAAATATTGAACATATTCTAATTTATTGAAATAGTTGTAGAAGCTATAAAGTTAACAAGGGACAGTTATGATTATGAAAAGGCAGTGTATGGTAAAATTGCTTGCATCATACATATTTATTATGTTTCCAAGTATATATAATAGCAATGATTGTTACTTGAAACTAGGTAACATTAATTTTGTTATTGGTGCCATCATTCAGCTACACAAAGAAAATTGTTTTATTTTTATTTTGATACCTTTTATAAAATCATACTTTAAAATTCACATAAGTAAATATTTGATTGTTTTTCTCATCCGTTTTAAAAAATTTTGCATTATATCATAATTTATCCTTCTATTACATATTTATATTATATAGAATGCCTTTTGTCCATAGTTTCTTTCTGAAGAAACAAGAAAAATTTATTGACATATTTTATGAGAGAGGGGTAAAGATAAAGAAATACAGAAATGCATGTATTTTCTACCAAATAAGAGGAAGTACATCTATAGGTAAATCTAGATCTAGATGTCTCTAGTGAGTGTTTGGGAAGTATATTGTAGACATTTGTTTTAAGTATGTATTCTAAATTCTCTAGTGAGATGCCCAATGAAAGAAATAAATTCATCTAAAAATACAGTCTTCCCATGAAATAATTTTTCCATAAACCTTTTATTAAAAATTCTTTCTTGTCTCTTATTTTCATTTATTATCCTTTTTTAAAACAACCATTTACTTGAGAGACTGTATAGTAGTAATTGATATGCCACGAAAAGCAGTACTTATTTAGAAGACTAGTATGACAGCCATTTCAAGGTCAGTGAGGAGTCAGGACATACGAGAACCTGTACTGTAATATCCTGTAACTCAGTGATGCCCCAAATTTTCTGATCAAGGAGATTTTGGGGCCACAGAGGAAAGTTATCTGTGATGTAGACTATGTTTAAGAGAGTTACATGGGGAGAAAACATTCTCACAGACTTTCACAGAGAGCAAATTGGTCAAGCAATGGCTGTGACTCATCGACATGGCTGACACTGACAAGGGATCTTCAAACTGTGGTACAGGGTTTCAGGGTAAATCCTGAGGGGATTTGCCTGACCTTGTCAAATGCAGAAGTTGCATTTCTTGTTATATAGTTCTTGCTTTATCTTGGTATTAACCATCCAGCAAAAAAGTATAAAAACAAAGTATAAAAAGTAAAGCCATATTAATATGATGAGCTGTAAAAGGCTCAAGTAAACAACTCTTGACATTGCCTGTCTTATGGAAAAGCCACTATTATTATGGACTTCTGGACTATATTGGATTATTTTGCTGAATCCACACACCTACAATATTTAAATGGTAATAGAATATCCATCTGTAACAAAACTAAATAAAAAAGGCAATATAAATGAAGGATCATTTTGTATCTGTATATGCCAAATAGTTAGGATAGATATACAGCGACATTCTCTTAATTTAATGAGAAGAAATATTTGTAATAATAGCATTTGGACAGGATATCATGTCTGCATCTTATAATATGAATAACCATGAAGAGGACAACAATATACAATGTATTAATTATTGAATCTGCTCTATTAATTGATTTTGAAACTGTCTCATTGCTCTTTGTTTCTAAGTAACATTAATTTAAAAAAATTAAAAAGTATAAAATTTTCTTAACTGTTCATTTTTCTTCTGTTATCACTTATCTGAGAAGTATTTACTCAACTTAAGAGCCAACAATATAAAACAAAGTCTATTTTGTCTCAGACTAACTTTTTTATTCTTTTGTGTTTTTGAGACAGTGTCTCACTCTGCAGCTCTGGCAAAGTTGATAGCATGATTTAATTTTCAAAACTTGGTTGCTCATACTTAGAATACCTATCCCATATGTTTATGACATTATAAATTTAATTTAATATTTCAATGCTGCAAATTATATAATCAAAAACTTTTGTTTCGCAAATAATAAATACCTATAATTTTTGAGGTGCATAATTGCAATTTTAAAAACAGTGGAAAATAATGGGTCTCTAAGATAAGGGAAAATATTTTCTACACTTTTAAATATGCTTTAAGATAAATTGTAATATATTCAAGCCTTACATAAAAACATTAATAAATTACATTATTCAAGATACCATTTGTATCTAAAATTGACAAACTTTCCAAAACATTATTAGAAGATGTTCAACATAGCAAGGTGTTTCTAATAGTCTCGATTATTATGGAAAGACTTTTGGGATAGGTATATATTGCAGCATCACTAAAAGCAAAATTCAGTAAAGGATAGTGTCATCAAACTCATCTTCACTGTTTTCCATGAAACATCTGTCAAAGAAAACAATAATTTAAAAAGAAAACAATAGAGTACATATTTATATCTAAGGAAAAAGAGTTTAAATCTAGCACTTTGCCTAAACTGTGCTTTTTTCTTATTTTGTGTGCACGATTACTTATATGGAGTATATTTATATGTTATTATTATATTTGTTTAGCAAATATTCCAAATGTGCATATTACATGTACGACACTTAATGGACAAATTGAGTATATAATTCTGAGCTCAGAGGGAATCTCGCAGAAATTATTAAAAGATGAAAATGGAAGTTTTCATAAGCTATTTAATTATCAGTTCAGTGTAATGCTTATAAAAGTTTCACTTTATTTATTGGTTAATTTTCTGTGCCCACGTGGCTGTGCTAGAAAGTACCAGAATTTTTTGGTTAAATACTACTTTGAAGGTGTCTGAAGATGCATTTCTGGATATGACTGGTACTTAAACAGTAGACTGAGCAATGTAGACTACATGTCTTCCCAGTGAGTCTGGGCCTACATCAATCTAAACAAGGCATGATTTGAAAAAAAGGAAGAACAGATATGCTTATCTTTCTATGAATGAATCTCATTGAAATGGGCCATTGGCTTTCTCCTGTTTTTAAACTCAGGCAGAGACACCGACTACCATGTGACATAGGCTTTCTGATTTCTAGGTTTTTGGACTCATTTGAAAATTATTATCAGTTCTTCTGTGACTAGACTTCACAGTTTACATAGCTAATGAATCATTTTTATATAGTCTCTCTGTTTTAAAAAATCTCATGTATAAACCAATAAAACAATCATAGCCACACAT